>JAHQIW010003779.1:0-72274 GCA_019055375.1 Parelaphostrongylus tenuis
GAGCCGACGTAATACGATCAAACAACGGTGGGCCGTCGCACTGAATCTACGGCGACCATACACCCTCACCGTAGATTAGCCGCTAAACAACGAGTGGAAGATGTAAAACTCGATTTTATTATTTTATTTCTGATCCATTGCGAGGAAAAGATCTTTCCAGAAAATAAGCACAGCATTGAAATCGAAAAAACTTACGCTATCGAATGATTACTAACTGTCTAGAGGAAGAGTTCTATCCTGTGAGAAATATGCGAGTGTGTACACAAATGTTTTCCCTTAGCTGAAGCGTTATAATATGACGTTTCAAAACACGGCTATTTAGATCAGTAGCCAAAGATTTAGGCTTTCGAGTGATTGGTAAGAGTGCAACGAAAAATCTTTGTCGATGAAAAGGAATCGTTTCTCCAAGTGTCGCCGTCTAACAAAAAAGAACCGAACCTATTTATCACGTTTACTTTTGCAGGGCAATGAAAGTATACGACTGAGTGGATTGAGAATCAACATGACCATTGTTGACTGTATGGAGAGTCATATCGCCGAAACATTAGCCAGTGTATTACTGTATTGTGCACCGCATTAGATTGTATTCAATAAATTGTACTAATAAGAACCTTGCTCATGCTCATTAAAGGAAATCCCTGAGTCATTGTCTCTATGCCGAGATTAACAGACAATCGGTTCTACAAACAAGATTACTGCCATCCACTACGCTACACGTTCACTAATTTAAGTCTTCTCATAAGCTTGCACTAGAGCGAAAAGCACTAAATATTCTCACTAGAAGTAATTAAAATGGCTTAGTAACACTATTCAGAGCCTTGTGATCATTTTTGAGCCACGCACGTCAATGGTCTGTCAATGAGGGCTGACTTATAGAGCCCGATACGCGTGTTTCAATCTTGCGATCTCGTCAGTAGGGCAGTTACCCTTTCTCGTCTTTTGCTAATCTCTGTGGGAGCTCCAGTTCCCACACTAATAAATTTATTGTCCATTACTCTGGTGCTAAAACTCATCAAAAAACTCAATATTAACAACTATTAAAAGCGCTGGTTTATACTAACAAAATACCGAAATGACTAATGAACAACTTGGAACGATATTTTCTCCATTCGTTTCTCAATGAAAGAACAATGAAGAACTTTCCAAACGGAAGGAACTGCTTCAAACCCTTCTATACGTTCCGTAATCTTATTATTAGCAAATCAGAAGATGTTCATTTGCTCAATCGTGCGTACCTTCGTGAAGAAGCTAGAAGGAAGGTAATGTTACACATGACATGATCTCGTTTATTTTCTGCCTGATTTCTTTATATGCGTACAATTTTAGAGGGTCGTCATATAGGATATTTTTTATTTGAACTCTTCTTCGGTAATGTGATGTTTTAAATACATATATGTAGAGTGATGTGCAAAATTTTCGCGTCAGGCAGGACTTGAATCCGCACCTCACTCTTTCCACGAGCGCGTGCTCTAACCGTCTCACTACTGACGCCCATTTTTCAAAGATCTCATTGGATTTTTAATACTTAATATCTGTCAGCGTGACTAAGTTCAATGTTGAGACTGACTGCACGAACCAGGCCGTTGACGGTTGGCGGCTGACAGATAAATGCGTTGTAGCGTAGAAAGAGTAGTGTGCAAAATGGGCTTCAGTAGTGTAACGGGTAGAGAACGCGCTCCCGGAAAGAGTGAGGTGCGGGTTCTAGTCCCGCCTGATGCGAAAGTTTTACAAATTTTGTTACATAATTCTATGTCATTGAATAGTCTAACACTCAAATCACGAGATGACCTTTGTAGGCGTCATACAACGCAGGCCAAATGATCACAGTGACCTTTAATACCATTTGCTTCGCTCGAATCAATCACTACAATAAAACCATCACAATTAGCTAGTGGTTTTCTTCTGTTCTTTCACCACAATTGAGTTAAATCTCTAGAGTCCATGCTATACATCTCGGCGAATTTATCATTTCGAGGCCTATATACTGAACCATTCCCTCCAGCGCGACACGATGGTGTTACCCAAGGAACTATTTGTGTTTGAAGCTCTCAGTAATTCATGGAATATCTCGAAAACTTAAATTCTAAACGTTTCTCCAACGATTCTGGACCCTCAACATGTTTCACTGCGCAGGGATACATCATAAAAGTTGTAAATGCGACTAGCACGACATGCTAGAATTTCAGGTAGATTCATCAAGTATTCGTCTCGTGCACTTCAGTAATGGGAAATTGTCAATTCTCAAACGAACTTCGTGGTCTCAATAACTCCTCCACTGGTTCACCATATATGCTTGAGTTTTCCATATAATTCGTGGTTTTCTCAACAAATTGTTTATTTTACCAACTATTCACTTCAATTTGTTACATAGAGCTCATCAACATGTTTCTAGTATTCGAAAAATGCCCATGTGGATTCTCAACGTAACTATAAAAGTGCTTCATTTCCACTTTCTGGTAGAATGGACAATTGGAAATTATTTTGGCTTGCAAATCTAATCTCATTGGGTATATTATGTCGTTGTCACGAGAAGTAAGAATACTTTAGTTTACAAAATCGCAGCTCCAGAAAAAACAAAGCTTTGAGGCATCAAAATTCCCTGATTATGCAAAGTCACAGTATTGGATAATCATTGAGGTGGACGGTTAAGGATGAGGGACGTAACAACATAGTTTTCACGTGCGACAGTGTGGACAAGATAGAGCGCCAACATTTCCATACGTGACAGTCAAGCCGAGCAAAGCTACGCCATTCGTTGGCGAAGCCCTTCACTCATCGCTTCTGCCGAAATTAACACCATTTCTGAGAAGTGCCTCTTGATCTGATGGATGCAGAACTCTGGGTGGCTTGATTCCGACCAGTAATTTGAAAACTTAGAACAACCAAGGTGTAAATGTCTTTACACCTTTGTCCTCTACAGGTCCAGTCCGTACTACGACACACGGAACTAGATCTAGAATGCAAGCTTCCACATAGTACTCGGTAGTGTCGTCGGGTTTACCTAATTATGTTATGGTGATGACACACAACATTACATCTACACTGCAAACTTCCACATAGCTCTCAATAGTAACGCTTGGTTTGTTTATCTCTCGCACAAACTGATGCTGTCTGTTTATGGTGTTGTTCCTAGTAATTCTAGGAGCATCTAGGTCCCATCGTTCAGCGAACAAACTACATGTTTTTGCTCTAGAGATAAATAAATCCGATAAGGCTACTAAGAACTGCGGAACTACGTGGAAGCTTTAGTTCTAAATGTAATGCTGTGTATCGTAGTTGGGATTGGGTCTGTGAAAGTCAAAGGGTTAATGGGGTTGTTTAGATGCTACTCAAGAAATTATAATCTTCTCCGTTGAACGGCGACAAACGATGAAATCGAGATCTTTTCCCGCTTCGAAGGAAAGTGTAAGCAAAACGTTATGACTAAGATACTACAAGTTTCCTCTACACTACCATTTGCTTTTCGTACTTCCAACGAAGCAATAGTAAAAACGCATGGCCAATGTGAAACATAATTCTACTTTGAATGCTACTGCGTTACATAAAGGTCTTTTTCAAAAAGCTAGCACGTATACCAGTAGCCAGAGATTCAAGCTTTCTAGTGATTTTTAGCACTATCATGAAAAGTTCTTGACCAGCGAAAGAGGTTGTTTCTTCATCTGCCTCCATATAACATAATAGAATTGAATTCTATATTTTTACTGTGTTTAGAGGTGGCCTAATGTTACTAGTATGCATATGAGAATTTCAGTGATATGCAATATTCCGCATTAGGCAGAAGTTGAACCCGCGCGTTCCACCCATACTGTGGTCGCGTGATACCAGTATACCGATGCCCACTGCTTTGCTACCACTCTTCGATATAAACCATGGTAGCTATCGACAGCCAAACTCTTATGGGTTTGGTGTGGTAAGCACACAAATAATAAAGAACCATGCTTTTGACGTGATGAAGCTGAAGATGCGTCATATATTGTCTTCATTTGTCATCGTTTGAGACGATTAAGCACATATCAGTTATTAATGACTTGCAGTGGCCTACCGATGTATTACTCAATGCTGCTGTCTTCCAAGACAAGTCAGGTAGCAGTTCACTAGCGCCTAAAGGAGAGAAGGTTTTGTGGGCCTTGAGCGCGTTATCGAACTATCGATCATCGATTGATCGGTCATATGTGTTGCGGAACACCCTCTAATCAATGAACCACATACTATATTGGTATCACCTGTCATCTGTCGTCCCGTTGATCGTCGAGTGACTCGAGCGGGTACCAGCAACACCTCCATTTTTCCCTGTCGCGTGCAAGAGTAGCCCAGTGGGTCCTCCTCGCTCTAGGGATTCGCTGAGCATCATATCTTTCTTCTATCGCTTTCGTGAACAGATCGGACCAACGGGTCAGTGGTCTTCCTTTAGAGCGCGTGACGTCCCGAGGAATCCAGTCGGTAACGGCTCTCGTCCATCGGTTGTCGTAGAAGCGCATCACGTGTCCGGCCCACCTTATTTTCGATATCCTGGCGTGTAGAACGGCGTCTCTGATTTTCGATCGTTGACGTAGGTCGGAACTTCGGATCCTTTCTCTCATTTGCGAGATACGGGATACTCGTAGCATCGACCTTTCGACTGCGCGTTCGATAACGGCAAGTGATCTTTCATCCTGCTTACCTAGCGACCAGATTTCTGCTGCATACGTTAGGGCAGGGATAATTGTCGAGTCGAGAAGGTGGGCACGGAGTCGTATGTTCTTTGTCCTCTTCACTACATCTTCATTGGACTTGAACGTTCCCCATGCCGCTTGTTTTATCCTGCTCAGCTCTGGTGCTAGGTCGTTCATCATGTTGATTTCACGACCTAGATAGACGTAACTGACACTATAATGGTATGCACATATCTTAATTAACCCAATTTTCGCAGACGGCTGTTGGATATGTGAAATTTGTGCATATAATGATCTGTAAAACCACTTTTGAGACGGAACATGATACCACTATTGAAAAGCACTAAGAACAAAGAATCTGTTCAAATTATACATATGCAGTAGCTGTCAGTGTAACTACCTCCAATGCCAATGTGTGCTTAATTGTTCAGACTCGCTAAAGGTCTGTTGCCGACCGCTCTGATAGTTTATTTCGAATAAAAAATAGTAGCAAGGCCTCGTATCGGTGGTGTAGTGGTATCAGGTGCTCGTAGTATGGGTCAAACGCGTGTTCAACTTCTGCCTGAAGTCGAATGTTTTGCATACCACTCAACATACCTAAGTATATAATATTGTGAGTTACACACTGAAACAATTCTTGAACATTTTCAATGTTTTATGCTTGAGAACGCAGGCGATGTGAGACGGTATGGATGAACGAACATTATGACGAGTTTGAGAGAAAAAATTGGATTGCCTAAATTCGATAAGCTTCTTAGCTCAGCTCCTGTGTAGGCAGACACTTAACAGGGTAAGAAACGGTATATGTAGGGTTTGTATTGAAGAATTTCTTATTCTGTAGACTATTTACGATTTTAACATTATGACAGCGTTATGGCCCTACTTATTTTTACATCAGTAGCTGTTTTTTTCACGGAAAAAATGTGAAGCGTCGTTCCATTTCTATATTCTTTAGATAAGTCATAACGTACATTCTAACATTCTAACTAAAGAATGGAATCAACCATTGTAAGACCAAATAAATTTCTGCCCATTTCTCCTTTTCGAGTGTTTCAGATCACTTTAGTTTTTCGGAAATGTGAAAACAATAGATCTTTAGCTTTTCTTTGCGGTGTGCTTTGACTTGTACTAGAATTGAAAGAAGAAGTTGTTTATTCCATTTCTTTATAATTATGTATAAAACTAATATCCCATAATTTCGTTTGAACTCGTAAATTGCATCCTTATATTTGGTTTTTTATGGAAGTTTAGGTCATAATGAAGGCAGTACCTCACATTGGGTTGCTGCATCGTGCCACCGAGAAGGTTATTGAGCACACGACGTATACTCAGGTGTATTCAGTAAATGGCATGTTATAGCAACATTATATTCAAAATTATTCATTTCCTAGTCGTCCAGTGGTTAGCTTATAGTTTGATCATATTCTAACCCTTACAAGGGCTATGGATATCACCTCTATTCCGGTCTTATTTTATTGAGGATCCCCGGTAAGTGTGAAACGCGGGTTCAACTTGGTCATAGGGTAGAATTCTTGCGTACCGCTCAGTATTCTGAGGTGTATATTAACAACATCACATCACCACTAGGAAGTAATGAGTATATAGAGGTACAGATTATACAAATCGAAAAGCTGTCAGCTCAGCTGTGTTCAGTACCGGTGTGTGATGCCTCCTCCAAATCCGTTACGTGTTGGCTGTTTACAGCTTCGATAGTTCATATCGATGCAATAGTGATAGCATAGCGGTGACCCCGGTGGGCTAATGACAGCATATGCACCTGGGAAGGTTGAAAGGCCGTTATGTATCAAGTTTTTGTGTACCACGCAATATTCGTAGATGTATATTTAATTTATTAGTTTATAATGTATTAATACAATACATCAAGGCACTACCATATTTCGATCGTCTTGAATATCTGTTAGTGATGTGCAGTGAGCTGGCTTTTCTCTTACTGTCGAAAAACTTTTAGGTATTCACATTCCGCCACATGCCAAAGATATTCGAAGTGAGTGTGCTCTATCTAACAGTAATTGTTTTTTCTGAACATGTCTATGTTAAACTTTTGATTAGCGTTGATGGCTGGAATAACGAGAATCCAAAACCATGTAATGGGCAATACTACTCACGCCCTGGACATTGAAGCTACGACGCCATTTTTTTGGATGTTTGAAGGTGAAGTGATGTAAACAGTCCAGTCCAAACAGTGTTGTCATACAAACAATTAAGGCATCCTGCGTGCGGTGTGCTGAGACTGGAATATTGTTGCTGGTTTAACTGTTTCCTTCTTTTAGTTGTTGCGAGCTCGCCTGGGGCTTTCTCAGGGTCGTCACCACATTGAAGTTGTCGCTGGTTTTTTTGGATCAGAAGGAGCTTATCACCTTTCGACTAGTAGCTACCAAGGCGGCGGTCATTCCTCTTACGATTCAAGCGTAGCATAGTTTTTCGAGAGCCAACATCGAGATCCTTCTCAGCTTGAGTGGCCTCAATGGCGTGGGGTAGTGAAATTTCCGCTGATTTCGAAGTAAAACACCCAGGAACACCTCTCAGCCACGATAAGAAGGCAAACAATTTGGGAGGGTAGCACACAAAACACTGCTAGTGAAGAGGTTAAACACCGACTTATGACGGGAAAATGAACAGCATTGATTGTGCTTGGATATTATTTATTTTACAAAAACTATTTTATTGGTAAAACGAAAAATTTCTATGTATCAGTCTCGGTGATTAACCCGTTGGGAACCGGAAGGTACATATCCCTTTGTTGGCAACGCCATTTTCTGCTGGCGAGCGGTTCGGACAGCTACGATGAAAGGCCGCCGCCATGTGCTCTAATGCTATTGAGGTAGTTTTCCCATGGAATGTATACTTTTTCCGTCAATGAATAAGTTTTGTGTGTCAGTAAATGGCAAATATGATAGAACAGATTTTGATAAAGTTTTTTTTATTATCAAAAGTAACGTAACTGGTCTATTCATAATGCAGACTTTCAAAATGAAAAACGGAATAAATATGAAAAGGCCAAATTTATAACCTTTATCGAACATTTTCATGATATTTCATTCATACTTTCCCGCAAATCAGTCGAATTTATCTTCTGTTTCTTTCAGTTTTTACATAGTCTGTCGCATTGAATTCATCAAACTGGCTGAAAAATGAAAAACAATGAATAGCCGTCAAAAATAGTGCTGCTTATTTCATATCATCCCACTTCATCGATAATTCTCAATACTTTTTTAGTGCACTTCAGATTCCCATATCTGATCAGTGCGTAGTTTTGTACGAATTCTTTATTTATAGCCATGGCATGCGAAGAAAAGATGGAAGCACGCGATTTTTTTTCGTTAACTCCACCGTGTTTGAGCCCTGTGGTGATGACGTACTTTTCACTTTTGCTGAACGTTTCGAAGAACATTCGATAATCAAAATCAATTGAATTTGAACGATGAATTTTGTTCCTCAAAAGGCCTGTTTTTCACGCTGTGCTAGGTAAAATCAGATTTTGTTTCACATTCAAGCCTTTCTCGCGAGATAACTTTTCTTTCATGAGCATTAAATAATTGTTGGTGGGGCAAATCCTAGCAATCTCAACGGTGCACCTGGTTTTGGATAGAACTTCTTAGAGCGCTGTAACAGTCAAAAGAACCTAAGGTTTTGCAAATGCGGATTTATTTCGACTCAAGCTTTTCCCGTGCAGAAGAGTTTTTCCGCTAGACATTTAATGATCATTGGATTTCTTCTGTCAGCATAACTGAGTTCATTGCCGTTTCATATTAACCAGGCCAAATCGTTAACTGCTGGCTGCTGACATGTCGACATGTTGTATCACTAAAATAATGATAACAGAACAGTAATCTCGACAGTGCGGTGACTAGCGCACGTTATCAGAATATGTGAAACACGGATTCAAATCTTGTCCGTGATTCAGAGTTTTGCATATCCCTCAACATCGGATGTTTGTAACATCATTATACAATTGCTAAAAGTGGTTATTACGTCGTTCTGTAAGTTTTGGAACTAGATGAATAAACACCAAATTTCCTAATTGGAGTAATTGGAACTGATTAATTTTGGTAGCGCTAAATTGCGCATTTTTTGCGAACGTTTAAGTATAAGAGTTGTCTGTACTTGCTTTAATATGGAGCTGTCATGGGAACGAATTCGCTTGCTACTCATGCGAGAATGGCGCGTATGGAAAATGCTAGCGAAATGGCGTGTAAAAATATGAAACTTCCTGTAGACGGCCCGAGCGCGACTAATTCTTCACTTTGTCTCCTTCGCTCGTCTTGACAGCTGATCGAACCAGCAGACTTATTCCCAGTGGCGGACATGACCAGCCACTCGGCATTTCAGACTAATTGCCTTTGCAGGCGGCGGCAGAGAGGAGCTAGCGCCGTGACCTTGTACTCAAAGTGTCGATAAAGGTCTCATCCAGCTTTAAATCACATTGTTGTAAGCTATTGATTACTTTCGCTACATATTTATTTTTGCTAGTTGGACATTAGTACTACACTCATTATAGAGATCACCATAGCAAGAGTAAGTTCTTCAGTCGCATGTTTCGCCAACGCGAAGATGTGGGGAGACTCAGTTAGCTAAGGGGGTTGTGTCGCCTTCATCTAATCGAACATGTTAATTCACAGTGATTGAGACAGATTTGTGAACTAAAATATTCTTGCTTTTCATGACAACGACATCATATTTCCAATGAGGTCAGATTTGCACGCTACAATAATTTCCAAATTTCCATTCTACCAGAAAAAGGTAAATGAAGCACTTTCATAGTTACGTTGAGAATTCACATGGGCATTTATTGCATACTAGAAACATGTTGATGGGCTCTATTTAATGAATTGAAGTGAAGAGTCGGTAAAATAGACAATTTGTTGAGAAAACCATGAATCATAAGAAAAACTCATGCATATATGGTGAACGAGTGGAGGAGTTATTGAGATCACGAAGTTTGTTTGAGAATTGACAATTTCCCATTACTGGATTGTACGAGACGAATACCTCGTGAATCTATGTGAAATTTTAGTACGTCGTGCTGATCTGTTGAGGATTCAGGATTGAGAAACGTTTAGAAATTGAGTTCTTGAGATCTTTCATGAATTACTG
The DNA here is from genome assembly GCA_019055375.1 of Parelaphostrongylus tenuis. Lineage (NCBI taxonomy): Eukaryota > Metazoa > Nematoda > Chromadorea > Rhabditida > Metastrongylidae > Parelaphostrongylus > Parelaphostrongylus tenuis. The sequence continues at coordinate 9,768 of JAHQIW010003779.1, forward strand.
GGAGCTTCAAACACAAGTAATTCCTTCGGGTAACACCATAGTGTCGTGCTGGAGGAAATGTTTCAGTATATAGGCCTTGAATTAATAAATTCGCCGAGAAGTATAGCATGGACTTTAGAGATTTAACTTAATATTGGTGAAAAAACAGAAGAAAACCATTAGTTAAATGTGAAGGTTTTATTGTAGTGATTGATTCGAGCGAAGCAAGCAGTATTAATGATCACTGTGATTATTTGTCCTGCGTCGTATGACTCCTACAAAGGTCATGCCCTGATTTAAGTGTTAGACTATTCAATGACATAGATTTACATAATAAAATTTTTTTTTATCAGGCGAAAAAATTTTCGCATCTGGCGGGACTAGAACCCGCACCTGACTCTCTCCAGGATCGCGTGCTCTACCCGTTACTCTACTGAAGCCAATTTTCCACACTACTCCTTTGACGCTACAGCGCATTTATCTGTCAGCCTCCAACCATCAACGGCCTGGCCCGTGTAGTCAGCCTCGACATTGAACTCAGTCACGCCGACAGATATTAGGTATCAAAAGTCAAATGAGGTCTTTGAAAAATGGGCGTCAGTAGTGAGGCGGATAGAGCACGCGCTCCCGGAAAGAATGAGGTGCGGCTTCTAGTCCTGCCTTGCGCGAAAAATTTGCACATCACTCTAAATACATGTGTTTGTAACATCATACCACCGCTAGAATCGGTTAAATAAAAAGAATCTCATTTAGTCATAAAATTTGCCATTCATTACTGACTTATGGAAATTTCTTGAGTCATAGAAAAGAGATTGCAACTGAAAAAATGCAAATGTAAGAAAAACATTTGATCATTCGCGATATCTCATATGCAGCATGAGGACAAAGCTTCAAACCGTTCTCTTAATTCACAACCATTCAAAATTTAACAATCCATTACCAATAAATATTTTATGAATACAAAAACGGCATCGTTGCCATGGAATAGCTATCAACATGACCACGAGGATGCTGGTGTGAGTGTTAAAGCGAATTGCTTAACACTCCTGTTCTCAAGCTTCTTTTGAGAGTCTTCTCCATAAGATGACTGTTGTTGTCAAAGCTATTGCCTTTCGCTCTGAGATAGAGTGTGTTAGTTGCTCAGTGGAGAATGCTGAGTTTCGAGTTAGTCCTAAACACACAATTATTACTGACTCGAAGCAGAATGTTCGACTTGTACCTAAGCCCGGAATCACTTCACGTTTGGGTTATAACTGTTTATAGCAATAATAACAATACAAATAACAGTCTGACGATATGTAGTTGAATGAATAAGTATGAATGAAGTTAGATGAATAATGGGAACTCTGCAACATTGGAGCTATGCAACTACCAAACTACGAAGCAAATTGAGACAAATGGAATGCCATCGGAGGCGTGCCATTTGACAGTCGCTCGAAAGTTCTTCTGTCTGTCCGTTGTCTGAAAACCTTTCGAAGCGCTAGCTGCAAGCCAAAATACTGTCCACCTGCCAACCCTAGTCGCTAACCGTCGCAATGACTCATTGCCTGACTTTTTTGATTATCTACAATTAGAATATTAATTATTTGATGATATGCGGTAGAATAAGCGTGGAAGAGAAAATAAAGTAGCAGTTATTAGGGGAATAACTGCTATATAGAGCCCATCGTGCAGCCTTCTATGGATCCTCTTCGAACCACGATCCTTAGTAGATTGCGAAAAACTTGTATATCCCTATCCAAAAAATTTTTTCTGGTATGTGAGCGTTTATCTTCCCATGCCTTTAACCCTAACAATGAACAAAAAACAACAATGATGACCCTCCAAAATTGTACGCACATAAGGAAATCAAACAGAAAATAAACAAGATCGTGTCATGTGTAACTTTATCTTTCTTCTAGCTTCTTCACGAAGGTACGCACGATTGAGCAAATGAACATCTTCTGGTTTGCTAATAATAGGATTACGGAACGTATAGAAGGGTTTAAAGCAGTTCCTTCCGTTTGGAAAGTTCTTCATTGTTCTTTCATTGAGATTCGAATGGAGAAAATATTGTTCCCAGTTGTTCATTAGTCATTTCGGTATTTCGATATTGTAAACCAGCGCATTTAATAGATGTTCGTATTGAATTTTCTGATGAGTTTTAGCACCAGAGTAATGGACAATAAATTTATCAACTAGAAGTATCAAAATTGCTTAGCAATACTGACAACAACAGCAACAACACCACAACAACATAGCATTCTGTTAACAACAGGCGACCAACTCTGAGCGCTACTGTGAACACCTGGACCGCTGCAATCAGAAACAGTCACGTCGGCGAGGCAATAATCTCATCGTACTTTAGGATAACGCAAGGCTGCACGTTACTCAATTGACAAAGAGGAAGTTGATCGAACTGGGCTTTGAGCTGTTGGATCATCAGCCGTGCAGCACTCTTTATCACCATCTGACTATCACCTCTTCGCTTTGCACGCTTTTCAAAAGAAAAATCTTGTAGTAGAAGTTCTTAGTTGACAATGCCCAAGGTGGTAGGAATCCTGTTCTCATTTAGCAGGGTTGAGAGGTAAACGATGTGTTTGTGAAGGTCCCGACAACTGATCTTCGTATCTCTAATTTTTGAGATTCCGTCGATTTTTTCTAGTTCGTCATAGATGCCGTAGGGGTCAGTTAGTCTTGTTTCTTACTACTGCTAAGTCACTTCAAATTTCAGCGGGAATTTTGGGCTTGGTCATGTTTATTACATCTGTGTAACAAACCTTTCCAGACTGTGGTTGAATCGAATTCTTGCGTGTCGACGTCGACGACCGAAACTATAGAGAAACAATGATATCTAAACACGTCTAGTTTGTTTCATCAGATGGGCAGATCGATAAGTGAAAAATGATGAATTTCGTCTTCTTTTAATATATCCAGTAATGTAAAGTGCTGTGCAAAAGCATTTGCGTCAGCCGGGATTCGCACCCAGATCCACTCTTTCCAGGAACGCGTGTTGAACCGTTGCCCTACCGACGCTCCTATTCTACCATCACTTTTTTTAAGACACAACAGTAATGGCGAAGGGAGCGCGGGTAGTGCAATAGTTAACATGCTCCACGAAAATGCTTAAATACGGGTTTAAATCGCGCCCGACCTTCAATACTTTGCATATCGCTCAACGTTATATATATACATATATACATATATGTATATATAATATATATGCAACACTGTATTATCGTTGAAAGCTGCCAAATCAAAAGAATTCTAATTGATGAGAAAATTTCACTGGACTTCGGCATTCGGAAGCAAAACAGCACGATCATGTTCAGGCAGTTGTCGCATTAACAAAACATTTAATTATCTTGACATTTTATTTTCGTCACCCGATTTCGAAAGTTGAGTAGTTCAGACACTTCTCAAAGCCGATTGTTCCTTCGTGCTCGTCCTTCAAGCCTTCGGAATTGCGGGTGAGTTTGGGTGTTGCTCCTTGATTTTTGGTCTACTTCATGAGGCAATTAAGCGCTGGTGGAGTTCATTATCTCTAAATCCACGAGATAGCCGTACGATCGGATTCTTTGTCTTTATCACAGATAGTCGCCGTCATTTGTTCAATCAGTATTCCACGACGTTCGAGAAAAAGGCAAAAATGAATTGAATGCATGGAGTAGTGGGTTTGGCATGGTGGAAAAAAACTGTGAGGCGATCAAGTAAAGTGACAAAATAAAATATGTCACCATCATTTATGTAGTGGCGATAGCGAGTTGATTCCGGACAAGTCTGGACTAACTTCGCTGTACCAGGAGGTTTGTTTGAACTAGCATACGCTCGAAATATGAGGATTGCGGGCGTTAGACGATATCATTATCACGGCCTAATCAACTCACTTTCTACAATCATAATGATTAGAAGTGAATAACACAGGATAAACATGTTAGAAGATCAAAAAGATAATAAAAATGATAGATAACACCAATCAGCCACAGTGAAAACTCATTATTAGTAGACTCCATTTATGCTCGGCCTTGACGACGGTGTGGTTTCCCAAATACCAACAATGACTCGTTAGTTTCAATCAAGATGACATTATGTTAGATTAGACTTCACTGTAGCAATTGCCTGCTGTATGATATGACGATTATCATGACACCATGAATAAAGTGCATCAATCGACAATCGATTTATATGGATCAATCCAGGGAGTGACGATGCTGTCCAGGCTTTTGATGGCGCTCATGATGCAAGTGCAAGTAAATCAAGTACCCCATTAGTGAGTTAAAATCTCATGCCTTTTTTTCCTCTTTATTTTTCAAAAATGTAGAATTTCTTATTCATTGCCCTGTTTTATAGCATATAACACCATCAGGAGATGTTCCAAAATCGTTGAAGAACGACAGAAGAGTAAAGGTATTCTTACCAATTTGTGAGCATGTGTAAATCACGTACATCCAGATTCCTGTGTATCAGACTTTTAGGACAGAAATCGATTACTTTGGCGAGACATTTATGTTGAATCACTCCCAAGTAAATGCAGTGCATGTTTTGGAAATCGCTCTACTACTGAATCAGAAGTGATTTTGAATTAAGGTTACTTATCGGTTCAAGTATTTGTACTATGCTATTAAAAAGATCTCACCTTAATAGTAATCACCTTCGATTATGTTTACCGTATCGAAACTGTCATGGAAAATCAAGTGAACTATTCAGAAGGGTTTTATGTACTTATTATACCAGCTTCACGGCGACAAGCGGAGACGACTTCAATAACTTAACAGTCGCTATTAATCGAATTAACGGTCAATAAAACCATCTGAAAAAAAGGCTTTTGGAAAATAGTGGACGTGGAGAATATCTCTCATAGGCAATCGCTACCTTTGAGTCCTAGCTATCAAATGGTAAAGAGAAGTACGGTAAAAAATCACTGCGCTTCGATATAATCTGTTGGAAAAAAAATGACCTTGAGAAAGGTTGTACCGGCCGCAGTACCTGCTCCTGCGTGTGATTTCTATAGAGAAAACGTCGCGTAAGTGCAAGTGAACTTACTCTGTAGGCTCTGTTTTTACGCATTCTGAAAAATTAAAGATGGTAGGAGCCCAGCTTCTTGTGTTTGAATGGATATGAATGGTTCAGAAAAGAATGGGCTCGGATTTTCATTGATATCATGTTGGGTTGGCGAACTTAGTTGCTGATTTTCCCAGCGAGACTTTCCGAAACATGTACGGCTTTGAACTCCAGTTGTCCGCCAATGCATTAATGATTTATTAGTGCTTAGATAGATGCTTCGGCAAAATTATACTTTCTTGAAGCTTTCATTAGGTGCGCAAATATGATTCCACCGTCCTTTTTGCTGTAATAACAATAAAAATGCAATTTTTTCGTGTACAAGATACCTTGAGTAATAGCTTTTATAGGACTTTGAAGATAACGGCTTTGGTACTCGCCGAAATCGCCATTTGCGAAGCCCTACTTTTCATGTTTAATTCAAAGAAAGCCGCCGCCGAAAAGAAGACTTTTCTGCATCGCATAGTGACTGGAGACGAAAAGTGGATTATTTTGACAATCCAAAGAGAGGACGATAACGGACCGGTCCCAAAAAAACCAGCAAAATAGACTGCAAAACGTAATAGTGACGAATAGAAGGTTGCATTTGGTGAGATCAGAAAGGCGTCTTCTACAATGAGCTTCTGAAATGGCCAAAGCAGCACTTCATCGACAACAATCAAAAAATTAAACTGAATTGAAAATAAAACGACTGAAATGGGCCTTAAGATACGACAAAGTGATTTTGTTGTATGATAGCGTTTAACTTGATGTTGCAACCGATCGAAAACGTCGTAAAAGAGCTGAGGTGGTAGGTTTCAGGAGGTTTTACCTTATCCGCCTTACTCTGTCGACATTGCACCAACAGATTGCCACTTGTAATTACCAAATTCAAATCACAAACTGACAAATCAAAAAGGGTGTTTTTCGTGTGCAAAAGTCGACATTCTTTAAGTCCTATAAAAACCATTATCTAAGGAATTTTATTAAGGAGATGACATGTTGAAAATTCAAAAAAAAATTGTGCCTAAAAACGTGTAAGCAAATAGCGTTTTCAATGCACTTTCAAACAAAAAATTTCCACGTTATTGTTCCAACTATTTTACTGCAAAGGAAAAAAAAAACGGCGGAGTGATATTTGTAAACCTAATCGGTTCCTTGTTTGGCGATTACAAATGAACAACACAGGACACGGCATTTGTCACTTTCTGAACAATGCGTCATGTATTCACTTCATTCATAGCAAGATGATCACATGCATATTTGTCTCATACAACGACTTGTGGTGTCCTAACGATGTGTAAAGTTGTCGTTATCGTCTAAATCAGGTGGATAACTAATTTAAAAAACACAATTGACCTTATGCCTCTACGTATTCGGTTATTCGGAAAATGATTACCGCTTCTAGTCTCTACAATATAGAACTGCACTTATCACTTCTAACGGTGAGTTTGAAATGCGTTCTTTACAATGACTTTGACAAGTGGCTGCTTTTTCAAAACGAAGCCCAGAAAGTCAGTGAGTACGCTTGGTCACGGAGAGCTTAGCGTTATCTAATGTGATGAAAACTGCGGTGGCTAGACGTCGTTGTAAATGAAAATCAAATTGTGTAAGAAAAAACACCGGACTCTAACACTGCAGTTTCGCGGTGGCTCAGATTTATTGGTTTCTAAGGGACATTTTTGGCCAGCTGTTTACCATAGTTGTTCAGTCCTCGAGAGTCGGTGATGCTATCCTCCCAGACAAGTCTAGTACCAATTCACCGACCGCGGAACGATGGAATGTTTGATGAGATGAGAGCGCGGGGTCGAGCCATCGACCGTCGATGGGTCGATCAATGTATGTCGCAGAGCACTTCTTACCACTGCGACACGCGCGTTCTCAAATTGAAATACTAGGTGAAGGTTATTTGATCTCTCTCTTATATGAATTTTTAAGATTAAATATTCAACTGGCTCTATTTCTGAATTGAAGGCAAACGCTATGGGGACTGCTGATGGTGACAGAGGTAAAACTGGAGAACGCAAAGATGAGTGTGATGACAAATTAGACACAAGTGATGGAAGTGAACATTCAAGCGATACGGATAGTGATTCCACAGACGAAAGCGATGAAAATGTTCATGCCAACGATAGGAATAGCGCATCTTCCACATGTATTGAGTAAGTTCTAACGGGCATATATCCAGTCATTTCTGATATTTTTTTAAAAAAATACACTTCCTAACCGTTAACTTTTTAGGCAAGACATACCAGCTCGTGTACCAGCATTGCAGGCTCTTTACACTTTCATTATCCGCTCATGTTTTGATAAGGCATCGACAGTACGGATGCGTGCTATGTTTCACTTAGTCCCTTTGATTGAAAATGATGATCATTGTGCACAACTCGATCATTATGCCAGGAAAATGGTATTTGTTTTTTTTCCTTTCTTTGAGCTTCGTTTCTGGTCCATGAGTTTTGCGCATTTAGTTTGAGGAGGCCCCAAAAGTCTTTGTTGGGGAGGGCGAGGTCATCCTGAATGAACTAGAGGAACTGGAAGACGATCATGAAGAGGTGCTAGAGAGGATGTTCATGGATGACTCTGAAATTGTTATTAACAATCTCGTCTTACACATCATATTATCTGGAATTGTTGATGATACGGTGAGATCATAGTAACAATGCATTTCTCTGAAGCGCCACTTGATTTCCTCGTTAAGGTTGGTGTTCGGAAATATTCTATACTTGCACTGCAGGCCTATTTTCCACGGATTAGGGAAAATTCGGAGGCCGAAAGTGCTGTTAACAGCTTAAAGGTTTTGTCTTCTTCTTTCCTTTCTTTTGCTCCAAATTGCAACATTCTAATACAACAGTTTAGGATCGTTGCTTAGACAGTTCTCAGATGGTACGACGACAAGCTGCTTTGACGCTCGATCATCTTCTCTCCACCAACTCGGATTTTCGGTTGACATTCGTTTTGCTTCTTATACGTAACATCTTGGCAATTAGATCCATATTTAGCGAGTTGTTGGAAAACTGTTGGTTGACGACTGTTCTTCCCATGATCAATGATAGAGAGCGAAATGTGCAACTTTTGATTGCTCAACTTGTGACGGTACGAGCTCAGTTACTGTTTTTCCTGCAAATCATTGCTTCTCCCGACCTTGTTAAATTCTTTCCAAACAATGAGGGTCGTTTTCGACCATTAACTTTTCAGAGGTGCTTTTCTTGAACAAATTCTCTGCTAGAATTTCGACAAATGCTCGGAAGCTTGAATCAACAATTTCAACACTCCGTTTTTTTCTTTTCGAAAAGGTCTTCTCAGTGCGCTATAACAGAGCAGATAGAATCATGTTACACATTCGGAGTGCTTTGTTTGAACGGCTATGGTCTGTGTATGCCTTTCCGTTAGACTAGATTCATACTCATTCGATAGCATAAATTTCGCTGATTTCATAGGTAAATTTGGTTTGCAAGGAAATCTCGATAGCACGTCATAGTAGCGAAATGAGGATTACGTTTCATACTCGGGGATTTTTTCGCTCATAAGAGTTAAATAGGCACAAAAAGTATAAGAACGTGTAAAGAAAATTACGTAGTGTCAGGATAGTGCAAGCACCAAACATTTTTTTTCAATTAAAAATTTCTTAATAAGTGACGAGAATCGATCAACTTCTGTTGGCAAGATGTTGAGCTTCTGCGTTGTTTTGTTTTGTATAGATCTTTTTATGTGTTATTCCTTTTTAGAATACGATTCTAAATTCATTGATGGGAGACACAAACAAAACTACATGGAATCTATTGCATGCCATTGAATTAGAGAACAACAGTCGGTAAAGTAACACCTTTTTCAATGTTGAATTCTCGATGTAGCTCGTCATGAGAGGTGATTGTACTTTAAGTCGTCTACTCCATCGTGCTTTCATACAAGAATACGAGGAAGGAAATATCAAGCCAACCATAATCACATGCCTTGAGCAGAAGCTTGAAACGTGTCCTCATGAAGCTGATGTCATTTGGATGTTACTCGCAGATCTAAGCCCTACATTTAAGGTAAACTCTTCAGACGATTTTCTAATCTTTCGAACGTTCTAAAATAAGCTTCTAGGTCAAACCAGAGAAAGCGGTGGAAGCATGGTACAATATCGCAGATGGCGACCAAAAAAGCAGAGTTTTTTTTTCAATTTACAATCCTTCTCTGCTTGTTATTCATAAATAGACTTTGAATCGCGGTTGATGGCCGAGTGGTTAGTGATACAACGGTGCCGCCCTACGAAACTGATGTTCCATTCTCTCCCCCCTCCCCACAACACTCTTTGGCATTCAATAACGAAGCCCTACGCAACGATCCACCATGGCTATCCTCGGCAGCGCAAGGAGACTTACTCATCACGACTCTACAACATTTGTACAGAAGATGAAATCCTATACAAGCTACGAGATGAATCGAATAATAAAAGTCATTGGACCCGTACAGTATAAAAAGGAAAGAAAATATTTGTGAAACGTGGGTCAGGTAATGTGGAAAATCCGGTTATAGGTGCGCTATGTTGCCAAAGTATTGTCAAGGAGTTGTGGCGATCTTGATTCCACTTCCAGATCACGGCTTTCCTCCGACATCAATAAGAAAATTTCACAATTTAGGTAACTTTTTCTACAGTTTTATAATTCTGTGAGAAAAAATTGATGTCATGAATTATAGGATTGCTGCTCCTAATATCTCGTCTGCCTATTTATGTTTGGCCACATTGATGGATGCTATTGGCGAGGAAAGTACAGGTACACCTTAAGGTTCAAGATTTTGCCAAAATTTTTTTCTGTGTGGAGAGCCGCCCATTGTATCTCTCATGTTCGATAATAGGACTCCAACTACCTCAAATGTAATTACTACAGTAACTGAAACTGTCGTATTCTGTTCCTCCTCAGCATTGGCCCGTGTCCAGATGAGGATTTGTAAGAGTAGAGTCACTAATAAATTGTAAAATTTAACGTATACAGATCATTTGGAAATTAGTTGCAAATTAGAAAAAGGCTGCAGTAAAAACATAAGGAGTGTATAACTTAGAGAATTGAATAGATGAAATGGGTTTTAAAGAGCGTACTGTGATTGCAACATGTACCGTTCACTTGTCGTTCGCACAAATATAATCGATAAATTCCATGAAGGTAAAAGGATAAGACTCTTGGTGTCGATCAATCCATCTGAGATGCGCCATGCATTCATCCTCATCCAGCAATTGTTTGAGGTGATTGAATGCAAATCAGTGGCCTTTACGATTACTTGAGGTGACCTACCTAAGTATCAAGTTAGTGCTACTATCCGCTCAGACAAGTTTGGATCAATTCACCTACCGCGAAAATATGCAAGGCGCGCCGTTAGCGCTTTTGGAATTTATGTCGTAACATTGTAGATGTTTTCGTATAAAGAGTGTTATAAGCAGTGTTTTTCTGTAAGTTTTATTGTGTCAGTTCACGCAGAACTTCATTTCGTATAGGCAAACGAAATCTGGAAAAATTCGGAAGGAAGCTTCTGAGGACTTGCCGTGATCACATCCGTCAATCATTGCTCAAAATAAAGGATGAATACGAAGATTCGGAGAAGTGAGTTGTATTTTGAGGATTACTGATCAATATTCTTCAACAGATTCGCCATATCATGATCTCTATAGGAGTCATATGGTACAAAAGGATCACTGCCTTCAGCATCAAATTAGTTTTTCTCAGCTGGTAGTGAATTTTGCTAATTGTAATAGAAACTCTTAGAATCTGCAGATCTTTGATTAGGGATAGAGTTGTGCTTATTTTCCCTGTAAAATTTTGATTTTCTGAAACCTTTGGCATCTTTGTCTTCTATTTTTTTTTCGCATTGAAAAGTATACTTCGAGTGTAAAAGCAAATGAACAGGTTGGATTTTTACCGGAATGACCCATCAGTGATTTCCAGTGCATTTACGTTGCGAATTGCAGCTATTACGCGGGAATTTCAGAAGCCGCATTTACGGTAATGTTGAGTGAATTTGTGAACTGCGACTAGGAAACGAACCCGCATTTCACGCTTGACCAGAGCGCGTGCTAACCCTTTGAGGACCAGCGTGGAGAGGCAGGCGGCGTCGCGTTGTCGCTTGCTCGGCAGCTATGGAAGCGACCAGATCAAGCGCCTCAGCATCTATATGCACGCCTGTCTGACCGCCTGCCTGCTTTCCCACGAGATGCGGCGCGGCCATCACACTAGCTGATTGAGTTTTCACGTCGCATGGTAGGCATCAAAATGACACTCGTGTTCTTGAAAGGGCTAAATAGTCGAGTTTCGAAGATTCATAAAGTTCCATTTCCTTGTCGTTTTTATTGAAATTCTCAGTCTTACATATATTAACATTTCTAAAAGCACTATGTAAGAAGTATTTATGTGATTAGTGCGACAGAACATGAATTCCTATGAATCCACAAAGTGCTGAATTCTTGAAAAATCCTGCTGCTCTGAATATTATCGACTCCTAAAAGCCAACTTAATCACTTCTAGAGAGATACTCTGAAAATGCTGAACATTTGTGTTTTTAGGTTGAATTCACGCGAAGCACTACTAATTCCAGTAGTCTCAACTATTGGAGAGATCATTCAGTACTCTCCAAAGCTCATGTCCAGTGCCGTTCATTTGTTTGAAGCTCTCAAAACCATAATTTCGTCGGATATTTTTGATAAAGATGAACTTTCTGGTAAGATTTCGTTGTTATATCTTTGTAAACGCAGTGGATTACGGATCGTATATTTTCAACGTACAATAACTATTCGGTGTAATTCTGCTAAGATGTCGTACATTCTTAGTGATCAATTCGGCAATACCTTCGGTTCAACCGTCACCGTGTGGTTCTCGCGAGCAATCGCTGTCACGTCCCCCTTCAACAATGAGCGACCAGGTGCGGCTGATTATAAATTTAGATTCCTGATTTGGTAGTACTACATTATCTCTATGATGTCTGGCTTTTAGGACGGTCTCGATTCTCAGCCAGCGTCATCCCAAAACGCTCAAGTGATACCGAACGACGTTCTTAAGGCATTTAAAGCTGATCGTCGTGCTTTATTCACTGAGAGAATAAGAGCACACGCTGTCCTCACAATTGGCAAATTCTGTCTAATGGTCTGTTATAGAGTTCTGTATATCTCTGTACTGCAACTGCTAACAATGAAGATCCAGCATTTATTTTAGAATGAAAAGATTGCCAAATCGACTATTCCTGTTTTTGTCAAACAGCTACGACTGAATGGCGATCACATCATAAGAAATAATATCGCTCTGGTTATTTGCGATCTTTGCATGAGGTCTGTTTTTTTCCCAGTGGATTGCGTAACTTAAAACGTTATTTGACTCCGTTGTATTCCTAACAGAAATTAGTTTCGTTTACAGTGGAAGGTCTGAGGGTTTTCTATAAATTGGTCAGATCTCAAAATCGTCTCAATCAATCGCATTCCTTTTAAAAAGATTTGGAAAAGAATTCTAATAAAGGTGCTATTAAGCTAAAGGATGTGATGAATAAAATACTGATTAAAATACTTCAAAAGGCTCTTGAAATACGTTCATCATCATTTTACATATTTGGAAACCATGTATTTACATATGGGAGTCGCTGTCCGAGTGGCAGTGATGCTCGCCACAGCTCAAGACATAGTTGATCTCCCACCTCTTAAAACGCTCATGCAATCAATGTCGAACGCCCCACGGAGCGCTTCAACCTGCGTATCTTCAAGATTGCAAGGGACGTTCTTGACCATTACTCTATGACGTTCGTCAAGAAGATGAAATCCTCGAGCGAATGATGAGCGCGAGGGGACTGATTGAATTCTAGAAGTATCGGAGCTACAGATAAAAAAAAGGTGTGTTAAGGGTCAAATAAAGTGGTAAGGTAAATAACATATATATGCTTATATAATAAACGTTCATATGGACATGTACACATATATGCGTACATATATATGTGTATTTATATGTGCACATACATACATATACATATGCATGTACATACATGTACTTTGTGTTTATATATATATATATATATATATTTGCACATGTGCATATATCTATGTACGTATACATTTATGTAAATATATATAAGTATGCATAAATGACTATCCAGTGTGAAAATCGGAGACTTTCTTAATAACGTGCTCAGATACACATCGATGGTGGATCGTTACTCTGCAATAGTTGCTGCATGTCTTAAAGATGGATCGACACTGGTTCGTTATCAAATACTGGAATCACTTACATCATTGATAAAAGAGCAATTCATACGATGGGAAGGACAAGTACGTCTCTTCAATACTCTCCTTCATCATCTCATCTTTGAGCATAACATCTTCAGATCATGTACCGCTTTGTTTCTACTATACTGGACGAGAATAAGGTCATATGTGAATGCGCAAAATTTTGCTTGGTAAGTGCTTATTAAATCTATTCAAACTGTATCTGAGATCATGGTAGTTTAATTGCAGCGAGATGTCCTCTTACTGCAATTTCCTGAACTTTTCTCGAATCACTTTATCGAATGTCTTATGTATTTCAACAAAGTGCCAGTAAACTGTGAAACTCGTGGCGGTCGTGGTGTTGCTAAACGTGAGTTTGTCTGCTTTTGAAAATTTATGATCTTCGTAACACCAAAGCATTTATATTTAGATGAAGAAGCAGTTATTGATCCTGTCCAACATGTTGCTCTCTATGGCCCGGAAAATTTTGAGAATCGTATGACAATATACAAATTTATGGTATGTCGAGCTCCTGAGATTTCTTCTTTCATTTTTGTTATATTCTTTGTGATTCAGTTGAGCACTTTCAATGATATTTCAAAATATGCTCTGATGGAGCATATTTGTAAGCAAATTATCTGTCCAATAATGAATGGAAAGCTGAAGTACAAAAATTCCTGCGTACGTGCCCTTTTGAAGGATTCCTTGACGGTAAGTTCCGAGGACGGTTTTTAACTTCGAGATTTCTATCATTACTTCTATTTTTAAGGTAATGTCTCTCAAAGAAATAAGATTGAACATGGATGTTGGAAAGGGTCCTGACAGTGAAGATGATCCTCCAGAGAAAGTTGTGGTCAGTGCAGAGTAGTTGTTTCAGACTTTATTATAGGAGCTTTAACTTATCCAGTGAATCACTTCACAGGCTCTTGCTAAGAAAATGGTTACCGAAGCGTTCCAAAAGGTTATGATAGGCAATGTAATGCCAAGCCTTCTTGATTTACGGGTTTACCTCAATGAGAAACGATCGCCATTACGCTCGGAGCTGTACGCCGTTTTTCGGTATGTTTTGTAAAGTGTTCAGTTTTGTTTTCCTCTGTTATATGTGAGTCGCGCTTTCTGTTATAGCGCTATTTGTCGCGAGAATAAAGAACAAATCAATGAGTTTTTGGATGGAGATCGACAACTCAAAGCTGAGGTCGAACATGACATTCGGAGATATGAAGTGAGCCTCTCTCATTTGAAGAAAGAACCTATTGAACATTTTGTGTTTATGTTTCAGCAGCGCTTAAAGTCCCAGTGGGCGGCAGCTAAAAAACGTGCAGAACGATCAGCAAGGGAAAGACGTCGTTCAAGGCGTTCTTTAGCTGCTATCACAGAGATCAATAATGCTAATGGAGCACCAAGTCATGATGCAACAGTCGATAAAGAGCAGTCGAATAGGAAAGATGATGGAAGGTCTTTGCAATGTGTGGATCCGGAAAAGACGCAAAGCTCAGCGCCTCAAGCGTCAGATCCACCGAATGATCCAGCTAATGAAGGTTCATCAGCGATGAACGTCGAGGAAATCGTAAGTTAACGGCCATAATTTTATACATTATGACGTAACATGTAAGGAAAATGCAGTCAAAGTGTTGTTACCTGTCCATAGGCTATCTAGTATTTACTTTTTCTGGATGTGACCCATGAATGCGGGGCAGTGGTTAGAGGTGCTCTGCGACGCGCACTGGGTCGATCAATCGTTGGTTGTTAGTTCCATCCCACACTCCAGGTTCACCAAATCTTCTTTCCCATCGGAGTTGGTGTTTTGGTGCCAGACTTATCTGGAAGTATAGCAGAACCGAGTTGATACATTAGCCAGCCACCGCAAGTCATCGTAATGGTCAGATGTACACGCAATCAACATGAACGATGCTACCATGGAGTTTATTGCATGGCGCATCCCCTAGAGATTAGTCAACGTCTTAGGTCTCAAGTCTTTGACTTATAAATGCGATATGCATGCTTTCGAATATTTTCACCTCTGCTGCGGCTTCACTGCTCTTGTTGTGATGACAAAATTATCCTTCTTTTTCTTTGGTCTCGTGCTATAACAACGAATTTTTATCAATATTCATCCGCATTGGTGAGATCGCTTGGCTGTGCTATCCTTTAAATTACATCCAGGTTAGTATGGAGTACTTCAGAACCAGGAGTTTCCGGACAACACTACTCGTATTCTTGTCGATGAGACTGGTGCAGTGAACCCATGTGATGTTCCAAGTGCTACAGAGGAAGAGCTTTTGCAGGTTAGTTCTGTTGGTCGAAAAGCACCTATTTGAGACCTTGCTGTTAGATTTGAGATCACCTGATAGAAAGTATTTAAGTGGCTTTGAATTACGAGCATAGTGTAGTTGGTCAGTAAGCAACTTTTGCAGTCTGTGTGTAAACAGCGAAAGTATTTCAGTGTCTTTTGCCAAGCGATGATGGTGAGAAATTGGAAGCTTTGCCTGAAGAAGACAGGAGTGTCGACGTTACTGATGCACATATAGCTGGCATAAGAGTTCTGTTATCGCCTACTGGTAACGAGGAGCCGGATCCATCAACTGGAGCTCACACATGTGAAGTGGAACCAAGATCTGAAAGAGACACTGATTTGTCACCTAAAACTAGCAGGGATGTAAATCGTGTCAACAAGGATATAGATCCTTTCACACCTACAAATGACAAAGAAGTGCCTGAGAAGGAAAATTTCCAAGAGTCAGTTGCAGGTATCCGGTTGCCTTCTCATCACCTTCCCACTGTGTATCCTACATCATTTGTGATATTTTGCAGAAAAATCTGTGCACACTGTTGCTCCTCCACCGTCGAATTCGCCGCCATCAGAGGATTTGCAAGTTGTAGATTCTAAGCGAGTAAGTTTCTGCTCGAACCTTTACACTTTGTTAAGCTCTAATGATCCTGTTTATTTTTTTATTTTTTTTTTTTTAGCCAGAATCATGGGTCTTCAGTGAGGGAGGCGTTTCAGCTCGAGCAATGTCAACGCCCAACAAAATGATTTTTAATGTAAGGGACCATAATCGAATTATCATGATCTTAGTTTTTCGTTTTGTTTTCAGTTATTGTAGTATGTAGGAAGTAATACAATTGACGTGTTTCTGTTATACTGTTTAGTTATTTAAGCTTACTTTCGCTGATCCGAACTTGTCTGCGATTCAAGGAGAAGCTAGAGCACTCCCGCATAAGAAGACAGGTTAATTTGCCCAAATTTGCTTTTTTTTTACTATGGTGCTTATTTTCTACGAAAATTAAATGCTGAACTTTTTTTTTCAATAATAAATGGTATTTATTTGTTAGACGGCTGCAACAGAGAAATCGATTTCAATCGCTGGAAAGGGGCTTTTGGTAGGAGTGTTAGTAATCATTCGTAATCTTGGATCCCTGACTAGAGCCCCACGTGGCCGGTTTTTTGAAAACACCCTTTTATGACGTTGGAGCGTTCAGAATAAAATTATGTTTCTCATCCGTCGTTCGCCTTCATTTTTATCACGCGTGTAATTTGCTGAGAGCACTAGAAGCATATCAGGCTCTAGAGAAACTTTCGTAGTATCTGATTCAATCGTTTAATTTGAAGTTTCTTTTAAAGCGGAGAAAAAATCCCAAATTGAATAACAAGTTGCATCCCACAATCCAACGCACCGCTTATCGATTAATTGATTTTCCCTCCCGGACTCATGGACTGACCGATGAACGTGGTCGGCGGAAATGTAAAACTCGATCTTATCTCCTCTGCTGACGATATTTCCAGACATTAAGCACGGCGTGGCATCACTGGAACCTACGCTATCGAAAGATTACTAATAGTCTAAAGAAAGAGCTCTGTCTGGCGAGGTTTAACGCACAAATCGGTTCTTCGTGATAAGAAGGGAACAAATGAGAAACCGATCTTATTCGCTGAAGAGTAACTTTTCGTAGGAGTGTCAGTAACCATTAGAAAACTCTAACTTGAGACTGCAGCTCCACATAGCTGGTTTTTGAAACACTCATTTATAACACTGTGACATTCAAAATAAAACCATGCTTCCCAAACCAGGTGTTTTTTTCTTCGTAGCTCGCTTATATTTTGCTGAACAAAACTCCTCCTTCAGAGTGCTACTACTAAAACTATAACAGCAAGCTTCAAAGTACTCAAAAATGTGTTTGCTTTTAAAAAGTTTCTTTGATCTTTTGATATAATTTGGTCTTCTGATTTGTGCTTCAGTGTTCGCTGGACAGAAATCTTTCTCTAGACTATTAGTAATCATCTTATAGCGTAATGTTTCATAAATTTAGCTGAGTGCTTATTTTCTGGAACTACGGTTTAGCAACGAAAATAAGATCGAGTTTTACATTTTTGGCAACGTCGTTTACCAACTATTCAACAAGACGATCACCGTGGCAGGGGCGAGGCGAAGCGGGACTTTCGAAATACGGTGTTTCAATTGGGAATTTTTCTCCCGCTATGAATGAAGCTGCAGATAAAACGACTGACTAGGATACTGCGAAAATTTCTCTACAAACTGATATGCTTTTGGGCTTCCAGCGAATTACACGCGTGATAAAAATGAAGCCGAAAGAATTTTTGATCTGGATGCTACAGCGTTCTTAAGAGTTGTTATAAAAAATTGGTGTCGTGAGGTTGTAGCGTCAAGTCTCAGCTTTCGAATAAATAATAACACTCCCATGAAAAGTTCTTCACCACTGAAACCGCAAATATTTCTTTACCCAACAGCTCTAACACAAGTGTTTCTCCGATAGTCAAACATAAATTTTCTGAAATTTGAACTGGCGATTAAGTGCTTGCACTCCAAGGAAGGTGATTTGTCTAACGAAATATAAGCGAAATGTGAAGAACAACATGTCGCCGTGTGAAACATAATTTTATTTTAGATTTTGCAGCGTTTTAGAAAGATGTTTTGAGACACCGACCACGTGAGAATTTAGATAGAGATTTAAGCGTTCGAATGGTTTACTAACACTTATGAAAAGTTCCTCTCCATCGAATGAGATCCGTTTATTTGTCTCCCCTTCTAACATAGAAGTACCTAACATAATTCCCAAGTTTTAGAGTGTCCTCAATTTTCAGGTGCTGTATTGAAAAGTATTGAAGAAGAACATACGTGAATGTATGAATTTCTGACTTTTATATTGTTACCTTTGTCATTTAGGTGTTATTTCTCGATAATTACTACATTATGTCTCTTATCTGAAGCTTATGTCATGATTTTTTTCATCCAATTGTTAATTTTCGACTGCTGTTGTTATTCCTGTTTTGCGAATAAAAAAGGAAGTGTTTGCTTAGCGTCTATAAGAAGCTTTGATCCACTATCAGTGTGCTTTTTGCATAAAGCACATGAACGTAGTCGATAGTACTCTACATTTGTGACGATATGCAAGTTTATACGATTGTTCACGGAGTCGGGAAATGAGTGAGATTGATAATAATCGCATTATCTAAACACATAACATGTGTAATTCGTTTTTTTTTTTTCGACGTCTTCCAATCTTTCAACAATCGAAATATGTAGATTAAGCAAACTGAATACTAATCCATCTATAATTAAACGCTATGAATGATAATCATCCAATTTCATTCGAAACTCAAAGACGATGAGGAAGGTTTCCAGAACTGGAATTACACGTAACAACTGAGGCACTGGTGACGGATTAACCGGCATGACTATGTGATAGGAGGAAAGAAAAGTCGAAAAATGAACAGATACATTTTAAAAGCTTTGTACTCAATTACTCCGGAGAAATCTGTTATATACCGTAACACAAGTGTTGGCGGCTTTCTGAGCAAACGCTGCATCACTCGCGTCCAGAAACACTTCGATTGGCACGGGCTAGTAAAGAACAGTATTGCAAAATAAAACAAAAGACTCAGGAACGGACCGAATCGGTTGAAAAAGCTTGTTTTATTAACACACACCCTTCTATGTAAACAACTAGGTTACTTTTCAGATTGATGGCAAAGAAATGAATATTCGACCCCATTTGTTGGACAAGAACCTTTCATAAGTGTTAGTAGTCATTCAGAAGCTTGAATTCCTGGCAATCGTGGTAAGCAACCATCTTTTTTTTTTGGAAAAAAACCTTGGTGTAAATTTTGAAGAATCCAACACTGGTGCTTTATATTCTGGAAAGACCGGTTTTCTGCAGTGTCGCACTTAAAATAAGATCGATTCACATACGCGAGCATGTGTATTTGCTAATTTAGGGTGTTAGGGGGGCCGAACGCTGAGGGGATACCGCATTCAAACGCGGTCATCGATTGTTAGCTAATCAGCGGGTCACATGTGAAGTGCGACTTTTGTCATTCAATCAGGAATTGTTTCTGCGCCTTCGAAGAAACTCTGAATCGTGCGTTTGACTCTGATACTGAAAGATTGTGGTTCTTTCTGATTACAAGGAACAAATAAAAAAACCGATTTCATTCGCTAAAGAAGAACTTTTCATGAGAGAGTTAGCAACGATTCGAAAGGTGAGACTTCTGGCTACGGTCTCACGACGCCAGTTATTGAAAACACCCTTTCATAACATTGTAGTATCCAGATCAATGATTATGTTTCACACTCACATTTTGCCTTCATTTTTATCACGCGTATGACTCGCCGGGAGCCGAAAAGTAAATCAATGTGTTCAGAAATTTTCGAAATATCTAAATCAGTTGTTTTATCTGGAGTATCTTCCGAAATCAAAGAAGAATTCCCACTTGTATAGCAAAATATCGATCGTTCCACCTCGCCCACCCCCTGCCACACTCCCTTCCACTGTCCTTGCGTTATGGAATAGTCCGTGAACAACTTTACCAAAAAAGTAAAACTCGATCTTATTTTCCCTGCTGAACCGTATTCCAGAAAATAAGCACATCGCTAGAATCAGAAAACATAGCGATATCAGATGATTACTAATAGTCTAAAAAAAGAGCTCTGTCCCGCGAGGTCTATAGCACAAATCAAAAGACCAAATGAGATCAAAAGATCAGAAAGCCTGTGTTATAGTTTGATTACTACTATTCTGAGAAATAAGTTTTGTTCAGCGAAATATAAGCGGAATAAGAGAAAAAGCATGAGGAAAAACATGAAAAAACTTTTCATAGGAGTTTTATAAAACATGGTTTTATTTTGAATGTTACAGCGTTGTAAATGAGTGTTTAGAAAAATCGGCGAAGTGAAGCTGTAGTCTCAAGTCTCAGCTTTCGAATGGTCACCCACACTCCTATGAGAAATTTCTCTTCAGCGAATGAGATCGGTTTCTCATCTGTTCCTTCCTTATCAGAAAGAGCCGAGATTTTCTCTTCACGTTGATGTGCTTCTTATCCTTCCAGCGAACTAACGGTCGAATTGCGAGGCCGCTGTTAGAGCATGATTTCATTTTGAAATTTATCATTTTGAAGGAGCCTTTTTGGAAAATAGCCACGTTTCGCTTTAAACAGAGATCTATACTTTCGAATGAGTGTTATGAAAAGTCTTTGTTTAGCATATAGGGTCGAATATTCATTGGTCACCGTCTAACGGAGAAAATTTCGGTTAGCTCTTAATCAATGAAATATGCAGCATATTACCTCAACACCGTTATCGACTGTGTTTTCGGAAATTTCCTCCGTATCAGCAGTTATTCCCTCATAAACGGCCCTTCCAACCTTCTTCAAAAACTCATGCCTACAAAGAAAAACATGAACATACATCAGCGATCCCGCGTCAAATGATTAGAATGCTTATATTGTAAAAGTGTCGCCCTATCAACGCACGTTGACTGTCTTGTAGAAGCTACTAACTCACAATTCCTGAACATAGCAATCAGGTCCAACGTGGATACTATGATCATGATTTCCGAGAGCTGTCACACGGAGAACTGCCTATATTTGCAATCTTCACCAACGATTATGACCCGCAGTTGGTTTTTCCAGATCCTTCATGCTAAGCTAACATATTTAACCCAAATCACTGCATCTATAGGAAGCGCGCGAATTGAGAGCAATATTGATTAGCGCTGTGTTCAGCGTCAGATTTTCGTGTCATATGGAGGAAAGGTGGGGTTCTTCCAAGTTCAGCTTCCGCAAAGAAGGGAAAACAAAATTTGGGTCAAAACGTGTGGCAGGTTGATTGAGCACTTAGGGGAGGTTGACTGTTTCATGGCCATGTAATGTACACGTGGAACGGAGTACGTTAGGGCCGAAGCTTTATTCGATCACTTTGAGGGTAAACATGAACTTTCGTTAGTGCTGATTTGTTTCCACAAGGGTTTGAAGACAACATTCCAAAAATTCGCAAGAGTATTTAGGTTTTCAAAATAATGAACCCCCTAGATGACAGCTATGGCTGGATTGGAGAACAGCATGGCTTCGGCTGTATGACATCTCGTTGCTCATGCACTTCATTTAGGTATTCCGCAAAGCCACTTATGAGTATCTCTACCGAAAAGCTCTCGAACGTTTGTTCGCTGACTTGCTTCGAATACGTATTCAATTAATTCTTACCATAACAAAGCGTCGTTTCCCTGCCGGTATTTTCAACTTCACGAGCCTCGTTTGCACTATGAGAACATACAGACAACGCAGTATACCATAACCGTTAGTGGTTACCGACCAAATGTACACAGAAAGCACTTCTGTTGCATTTAGATGTGCCCGACAATTTCTTGTCATTCGAATGACATATGTTCAGCACCCACCGATATGAGGAACAAGTTATGAACTTAGATTTTCTAAAAACATACAAAGAAGTCCACACTCATGTTCCACAAATATAAGCGAACAATCTAATTACCTATTACGAATACTGCTATGAGAGCAGCGAAGAATTAATGGATGCCTCACAATTGTCGGATTTGAAAGTCGCATTATACGATGGACGTAGTCGTAGTTGGTCTTAATGAACTTTGCATCTAAAAGAGATGTTTGAGCCTCTCGCACGAATTGTTGAGACTATGAACAGATACACATTGATAGGAGCTTGGTGTTAGCATGCCTTACCCATCATGAAGACTCGAGGATCAGAAAGAAGGATGCGCTTCAACTGCTTAGGAGAAAATTCAAGCTCTTTGTTGAGAAGTCCTACAAGCCGCTGGAATTCATCAATGAAGCAAACAAAGACACAAATTTGTGACAATAAACAGCCACACACTGAAGATATAATTGGTCTAATATTAAATTCTGTCATACACGGATGGCTAAAAGTAAAAGTAACTAAGAGAAAAAGTGATGAGCTCTTACTTGCAATGGTCCTAAGCCAAACATCAATATTCGAGGTTCCTTTCGGATGAGAGCCCGTACTTCGTTGCCACTTAAGTCAAATTGTCTCTGTACCCAGCCAAGTCGAGAGTCCAATATTTTAACGTCCACATTCAACCAATATCTAGATATAGTTGACCTACACCAGATTCTGCGCCAAAGTCTCGATTTTCCTCTTACCTGAAACCTCTGATAATCCCGCACACGTCTTCCATCGAGAATTTCATAGACGTCAAATAATTGACACGAGCCTATAATTGGAAAGAAAAGAAAACATTGCAAAATAGGTATAAGTAACAGATGACACCAACTTGCATGTCGTTAAGATCTTGCAGTAAATAAAATGGATTCTTTGTGAGATAAACACCCAAGTCACCGACTTGAAAGCCAAGAGAAAGAAGCCACCGAAGCTACAAAATAACTTCCATCTAGACAACTACTGAGATAACAAACATCAACGAAATGCCGCAGCAGTTTGTTACCTTCGGACCGACATCTTTTTCTAAGTCCAATCGCAGCAGTTGTTTACCAGCTCGTGTATTTTGTTCCACCTGCAGTCACGAGTGACTTAAATATTAGTCTCGACACAACTAGGCTGATATGTACCTCAAATAGATTGACTCCAATATCCACTAGTGTCTGTAGAAGAAACGAGTAATTGACAAACGGCACGAGAGAGCGAGCGTAGACAGGGGGAGAATGTTTCGATGGAATAAACGGATGAGGATTTGCTCTAAACGCAAGTCATTATCTACAAAAAAGCTTTTACAATGCTCGGCTTCCTAATTCTCAATCAAATTCAATGACTCACGATGATGGAGGTGTGTCGAGATCAGAACCATCTAACTCGCCCTCACTGTAGATGATTGACCGAAATACAGTCTTACCGGTCCTTCGCTTCAATGCTTTTTCCTCAGGAGTCATCTCCATGCATGCAGACTGCAAACTGAATCAAATAACGAGATATATAGTAGAACTGGTAAAAATTGCAGCACACTGACAGGTGTCGAAAGAGAATCTTTCTCTTCTGATATAAAACTTGGATTGACTGTATCGTTAATGCGCTTGAACCATTCAAGTTCCTCCATACTGACTTTCTGGACAAGTTCAACGTCTGTAAGCCTTCTCAATTCACCGTCGAAAAGATCACCATCACTATTGACGACATTCTACAAAATTTCTTATTTTAGAGAAAAAAAAAATAGAGTACTTACGATAAATCTCAACGGACCTCTTTTGACCGAATACCTCGGGCTTTCCGCCGTCTTCCAGATTTTCGAATTTCATTAGGGGCGACGTCAGATTGGCTCTCAACTGAACGACCATAATGACTAGGACCCTCTTCGGTACAAATCTGTGAGGAATGTTTGAAATAAATAAGAGAACCGTAGAAGACCTCGTCAAGGAAAGAAACTGAAGACCAATGATTAGAATATGAGGGCACCACTCCGTTATCAATAATCATTTATTAGTTGAGGCCTTTTTTACTGGACAAAGATTTTTCACTGAACTTTCAGTAATCGCTCGAAAGCTCGAATCATGGAGATTTAATGGGATACTAAGTTAATAGAAGGCCTTCTATTGCGTTGTAGTAGTTAATATAGAATTGAATACCACACGCAACGCGCGTTATCGTGCATCTGCATTGTTTATTTGAATTTTTTCCTCCGTTTCGTAAGATTGTTAGGTTTTTCGTGTGCGAATTGTTCAAGTATCTTTGTTCAAGCGTTCAGTGGACTTAGGCTCTTCATTTTGATCGACGCTAGTATAAAATAGTGATCCCGTCAATTTTTGTGCCTAAGCATAAGTCTAAGCGTTCTCTCGTAATTGCTTGTTCAGAGAAATCAATTGAAAACCATTTAGAAATTGACATAACCACAACTCTCTTCAAAGAACTTTTATTTTTATATCAAAAAGAGAAAATCTTGCTTTATAGAGTTAAACCCTTGTAGAAAACCACATGGTATGTTTCGTACGAAGACGTGCGTCGTCAGATCTCCCCCAGCTACTGTAATGCCCGTGTTGCGCCGCTTCTCGTGGGAAGGCAGGCGCAGACAGCCAGACATGAGTGCACAGGCATGCAGATGCTACCTGCTTGGGACTGCTGCGCAAGTGACGGGGCAACGCCGTCTGCTTATCAATGGTGGTCCGTAAAGGACTGTTTCAATTATAGTTTCTACTCAGGTCTAGAAGAAAAGCTCTTCCCAGCAGAAAATGTGTCGAAACACCCCGAGTATGAAACTTAACTTAGACTTCTTGCTACAGTGCACATTTTCAAAAAAGGCACACAACATTGAAACTATCGAGATTTAAGCTATCGATTTCCTACTGAGTCCCTGAAAAGGTAGGAAAAGGTGCTGTTTTCAAAAGGTTCCAATGATTACCAATAACGGAATAGTATCAGTGTAAGGAAATCAGCAGCAAAATACCACCTGATGGTCATTAGCATCGATATAGTCAGAAGCGACGTTTGAACGCCTGACACGCAATTGCAAGTAAGAGTTCTTTAGCCTGCACACCATAACCAATCTTGCTAATTTAGTGCTGAACATCTGCAACTGTAATACATTATCTATCCCATTTTACTCTCACTTTAACATATCAGACATCTACTTCAACTCATTATTTCCTCCAATCACCACTGCTGGTTCTCGGAACATGTTAGAGGCGGAAATATTAGGTCGTTCGATAAGTTTTGGCATTAGAGAAATAAACACCATATTAACCAGTAGTCAAAATTGCATAATTTTAGCATTGTTCAACTGCATTTTCCTTGTAAACGTTTTGGTATACAATTTGCCTGCAAATGCTTTTAGATGGAGGTATCTTGGGAACAAATTCGTCTGCTACTCGTCACCAATGGCGTGCAGGCGAAAATATTAGTGAAGCAGCGCGCAAGAGTGGTGGAGTTTGGGGCGATGATACGGTTGCAGAAAGGACGTCTAGGAACCGGTTCGCAAAGTTCGAAGCTGAAGAGAACAATCTGGAGGATCAGTCGCGCTCACGGCGTCCACAACAAGCTTCATTGGTCTTGTGCGCCGTTTCGCTAATAATTTCTCCAACGCACCATTCGTTCAAGCGTACATTTGTAGAAAGCAAATTTGTTACCAAGACAGCTCCATCTTATAGCGAGTATAGGCAAGTTGCATACCAGAATTTTCGCAAGAAAATACCGCGTCGAACGATGTCAAAATTATGCTATTCTAACTACTTATGGTTAATGAACTTGGTGTTGATTGCTTCAGTGGCAAAACTTATGGACCGACCTGATAAAATTGTTGAGAAAGGCTGCCTTTCTTGGACTTCTAACAAGTGCCATTTATCATAACACAGTCGTAAGACCTTCTATACAACGTCTAAATTTTTTCTGAACTGGAAAGGATAAGGTTAGTCATTTATTACCCGTAAATATTGACATATGAAAGACTTATTATGGCATAGAAATTACTACATCACGCATAATCATTGGCAAACACAAGCACTCAGTATACCAACGCAACTATCAATATTCTGGAATCGACCATTCCAAATGTTGTCATTTTAACAAGTCCTCTCTCTTTTAAGTGGCAAAACCGATGCCACCCACTTACGTCTACGTCTCCTCAGAACCTTTCGCAAGGATATTGTCACATTGTTATATCTCAATCCTCCGACTTATGGTTCGCTAATTGATTAAGGCTCCGAGGTAAAGTCATTAAAAGCAATAAAAATAAGGTTATTCTCATAAAATGAGTCATCGTTACCTTTTTAACGCTAATTCATGAGTCATACTTTCAACTATCAGCTTCAATAACAACCCCTTAATATGGTAATCAAATAACCATTAATTTTTCAACACGACACTCAGTCTCCCGAAAAAAGCATTTTGGTGAGTTAACCCCAAACTTTTTTGCATTACAACAACTTTGATGAATTTCCAAAAATCCCATTTTTTTGGGAAAAATTTGAAAACTTTTAAAGAAGGAGCTTTTCAATACGATTTCCTTCTCTAATTACCACTCTATAAAACTCGCAAAAATCCAAGTAATAAGTGATGACAACAACAGAAATGAACAAGCCTATAGGAGAGATTTTCAAGAAGCCGGGCACTACCAAGTTATGCCGGGAGCTTCTCAGCCGTTCGACCGAAACCTGACTAATGTTCATATCGTCCATTCTAGGTGTTTTCAGCCCATCGAACCCTCTCCTTTCAATGTCAGTGCCGATTCCTCCAACCAACGTCTCTTCCCAGCTTTCGTAAGGATTTCCTTACACTGCTGTACTCCAATGTCATAACTTAAGTTTCGGTGATTGATTGAGCCTTTGAGATGAATTCATTATAATTTAGATATTGGAAAAGGGTAAAGGTTCCGGCGTTGATCGATCCTGGAGGATGTGACATGAATTGGATTCCATTCGTAGCGTCACTTGAGATGAGTTAAGGCATATCTGGTCGTTACAGTTACTTGAATAGGCCTTTCAATGTATGAAGTTAGTTACTATTAACTCTAGAAATATTGAAAATTCGACGCAGAAAGAGTGGTGGAAGAAAAGGATTCGCGGAAGTGCCATTCGCCAGCACGCGTCCCGTTAAGGATGAAGTACGAGTTCGATTTCCGCCTAAGTCGCAATGTTTTGCAACAGCAAATATTCAAATTCTGCATATATTTTTCAAAAAAATGCAAGAAATAACATATTCTAAAGTAAGAAAATATCATCAAAATTAGGGTTAAAGAGATAAATCGACAGAAACAAAACGGCAAACCTATGGAAGAGGCTTTCAAGAAACAGGAGAGAATCAGGTCCCGGCGAAAGCTCTCCAGCCACTCCACGAATCATCATCCACTAGTTAAGAAAATAAGAGAAAAAAGTACTAAAAAACACCTAACATTGTTGAAAGGGAATCGAACCCGCGTTTCGCTCTTTCACAGGCGGCAGACTAACCAACTGCACTACTGACGCCTCTCTAGTTACCACTCTTTGTAAAAACAAAAAGAAAAAGAAAAATAAGAAGAAAGAGAAAAACGTTAGGAAGGTAAGCTGCGCTCATTGAAAAACGAAAATTTCGAAAAAAAAAGTAGGAGGTAACCTTGAACTCGTCCACTGCTCGCTGCCTAGGACGAGTTATCGAGATTTCCTTTCGGGACCACGCAGTCCGCTGAAACACGCCTAGATTGGCGTCTATTGACTCATTACAGTAGTATGTCAACAAATACTTCCTCTTCGCCCCTTTAAAATGACTTTGTCTCAGTGCAATACCATATAGGGGCCGTTTCCTTCCTTATTAATGGGGCAGTGATGGTCGACGTTGTCGCTCCAGCGCGGATAAGGCCCTTAAGGACCTTAAATCTACCGGATGACTATTCTTCCTCTTCTTTTAGGAAACTCCTTTATCATCAATTTCTTGTTTTTACTAACTCTCCCTTAAACCCGTTCTGAAGGGCGTGTACCTCTTTCGGTACACGACTATCTGAAGGCCTTTTTCACTGGACTGAGCTGTTGTCTTAGTTTTTTTAGTGATTACTCGAAAGCTTAAATCTTGGCGATTCCAACGCTATGCTCGGTTTTTGAAACGGCCCCCCTTACTGCGCTGTGGCAGCGAAAATTAGGCTACGTTACACACTCAGCGCGTCGGCTAGGTCGGTAGATGCCGTCCTGACCGGGTCAAACTCGGCATAACCAGTCAATAATGCATTATTTGTTGTTTGAAATCGTAGCACGAGGTTTTTCGATGGAATTTCCTATTTTTCTTCGACTAACGACTAACTGTCGACTAAAATTCTTCGTCTAAACACTCCTCGATACGCTCAGTCTTCTTGCCGATGAGTTGAGTAGGTCATGATTCAGAAATCATCCAAGATTGATCTACTTAAATCTGATCCAAAATTTTGCACGTCGAGGCCTGATGTTCTTGTGCGAGAGTGGCAACTTCTTACTTTGTATCCTTCTGACTGGTGTGTTACTGAATTGTTCTACAAGTGCTTTCCTGTCATATTCAGTTTTCATTTCCTCTCAGAAGTCGATGCTACTGTCGAATGTTGATGAAGTCTCACATGTTGAACGGCGTAAATTTCCCTGTTGTGCGAACAACGTCGTTCCGCCTTGGAAGGTGGTAGACAGGAGAGCTCGTGATTATTGAGTTGGCAAAAAGTTTTCCAGACCTCTCCGCTTTTGTTGATTACTTTTCAATCCAGTAAATTGTAGTTTTTACTTTCGTTTAGAGCAGCTTCGTGCGGTTATTTTGATGTAACAAACTTACAGATTTGTTTTAACATGTAATTGCCCCTGGAGAAAAAACGATTGTTGATGCTAGACGAGTTTTGTTTGAGTACAAGTGATGCATTGGCACGCAACGATACTCGTGTAGGATGGACGATCGTTTTTGCCCTTGGGGTAGTTCCATCCTGAAAGAAACGTGGGTTCTTACATATAAATATATACACGTACATACATGTATACATATACATGTGTAATATATACGTACATATATATATATATATATATATATATATATATATATACATATGTGTGCTTATCAGACGGCAACAAATGAGTATTTGACCTCATTCGTTGGACAAGAACTTTCCATAGGAGTGTTAATAGTCGTTCGAAAGCTTAAATCTCTGACTAGCGCCCTATTTGGCCGTTTTCTGAAAATGTCTTTCTATAGCGCTGTAGCAACTAGTATAATGTTGTGTTTCAGATGTACCATGCGTTTTCTAGTACTCTTGATAGCAGGATGTCGTGAGGAACTCAAAAATGTTTGCTTTTTTAGAAAACCCTTTTGGTAGCTGGGTAGGACAAGAAAATTACTCCTAGCTGGATCGAGCTGTTTCTTTAGACCATTAGTAATCATTCGATAGGGCAGGTTCCGCTGATTCCAACACTTTGCTGTTTTCTGAAATAATCGTTTTACTACAGTGTCGCATCGAAAATAAGATCGATTTTCATATCCTTGACATGTTGTTTACCGGATAATCTACGGGCAAGGGGCGATCGATCGACGGCCTAACGGTTAGACATGAGGGTGGAACGTTTTATTCAGTTGAGTATTTTCTCTACGCTTTGAAAGAAACTCTACGTAAAACGATTGACTTAGATACTGCAAGATTTCCTCTACACCTTCGTATACTTTTCGTTCTCCCAGTGAGTTATACTTGTGATAAAATAAAGGCGAGTGGCGGTTGTGAAGCATAATTTTACTCTGAATGCTAAAGCGTTTTAAAAGGCTCTTTCGAAAACTGGCCACCTAATGCTGTAGCCAGAGACTTAAGCTTTTGAATGATTGCTATCACTCATATGAAATTTCTTGTTCAGTGAAACGGATCAGTTTTTCATTTGTCGTCGTCTAACGTATAAGTACCTTAATGTGTAATTGTTTTATTTTAAAAAACCGCGATAAGCTGCTCTAAACGATACTCAAGACAAAAACTTAGTTACATGTGAAATAATCAACAAAAGCGAAAAAGTGCGGCCTCCCGGCCCAACACACTTACCTAGTCAGCGAACGATATCGTACGAATTTTGCTGTACTCCGACGCTTATTGTTTTCTCCTTGCATATCGTGAATGCTGGTCTAGTAGATTTTTCCTAGATGCTCGTGCTAGAGCGTTTTTGGATTCATCATTGCTGTTGCTAAGTTTTGGAATTTCGTTAAATGAGATGATTTTATAGAAACAGAGATGTCGTCTTTGGCCGGTACGTCTTACCCCTCATGCTCATAAGGGCATCAATACCACTGCTCTAGCTGGAACCCACTTATTCTTGTTTTACTAGAGTTTTCTGAACTCGTTAGCCGTTTAATAGCCTACCAACTTATTTATTGAGACTAGAAACAGAGTATGAATTACTTAAATGATTTAGGTGATGCAGACTGATGTGGAAAAACTTTTCGCTTTAGGCAGGACTCGAACTCGTATCTCCTTATGCAGGAGCGTGTGCTTTAACCCGTTGCTTTGCACTGCTTTGTACATCACTCTACATTTCAGTGTCGATACCGACTACCTCGACCAAACCGTTGACGGTTGGCTGCTGACAGATTGATGGGTTGTAGCTTAGAAAAAGTGTGGGTAAAACGGGCGTTGGCAGTGCAGATGGTTAAAGCACGCGCTCCTGGTAAGAATGAAATGCGTCTAGTCCCGCCTGACGTCAAAAGTTTTGCACATCATTGAAAATTACTGAATCAAATCAGAACTTTGAACTTTCGCTGGTAGCTGTGTTGGTCCAAGACATCGCTAACGCAATTCCGTGTTCGATAAGGGTGACTGATCTTCTATATCTGTGCTAATTTTTTGACACATTTCGTTTTTTTTTTTTCAATGTCGACGAGTCGATCGGTTCGTCCTCTGTCGTTCGTTTTCGTTTCATTCGAGGCGAACCTCCATTCGATGGAATGGCGCTCCAGTGAATAACCTCAGCCGATGAGCTGCGAAGTGTTCTGCAGAAGCACTGATTCGATCGAGGCGAAGGCGAAGATCCAGAATGAGAACGAATGATAGTGCATGACGGACTCAAATCGTTGGCTCAGCTCTGAGGAGCACTCGCTTCAAAGCTTTGCTAGTATAAAACCGTTTATTGACATTCTCGTGTTAGAGTCTCAGTCAACAAAGAAAACAAGATTGATTTCCTAATTTTTCCGTTGATTTAGACCGTTTACGAGATTATTACATTGTCGGATTGGATGCTAACGGCTTAGAGAAGATATTTCAGTGTGTAGAAATGGCCCCAAAGCAACGTATGACTGTTGCCAACTCACAATTTAGCAAAAATGTACTGAATCGCGGAAACGTCGCAAAATCCCTGGTGAGTTCGTTGTTAACATTCGAAGAATCTGTACTTCATTACTCATCATCACTTTTTCTCGTCTTCGTTTTGAAAGTATGGGATATCCCCTCTCCGTCACGAACAGGATTCCTTTTTTGTTAGGTCGTTCCATAAGTTTTGGCAATTGGAGCAGAGAACAGCAAATTCGCCAACCAGAGGTAATCAAGAATTCATGATTTTGGTATCGTTCGGTTGCGCATTTTCTTACTAACATTTAGGTATACAACTTGCGTATACTCTGAAGATGGGGCTGTTTTGGAACAAATTCGCTTGCTTTTCAAGCACGAATGGCGTGTAGGGGAAAGTGCTGGTGAAGCGGAGCGCAAGATCTATAGAGCTTGAGGCGATGATACGGTTGCAAAAAGGACGGCTAGGAAGTGGTTTACGAAGTCCAAAGCGGAAGAGAACAGTGTGGAGTATTAATCGCGCTTGGGCCGTCTACAGGAAGCTCCATTATTTTTGCACTCCGCTTCGCTATCATCTTCCCTACGCGCTATTCCCGCATCAGTAGCAAGCGAATTTGTTCCCATGACAGTTCCATATTAGAGCAATTATAGGCAAGTTGTATACCAAAGCGTTTAGATTACTCCTGGTTAGGAAGTTTGGTGTTCATTGCTCAAATGCCAAAACTTATGGAACGACGTAATAACCGCTTCTAGCAGTTGTATAATGTTACAAACATCCGATCTTGAGGGATATGCAAAACTTTGAATCACGGACTAGATTTTAATCCGCGTTTCATATATTCTGATGACGTGTGCTAATCACCACACTATCAAGGCTACTGTTCTGCTCATTCTTTGCGATACAAGATGTCGATATGTCAGCAGCCAACCGTTATCGGTTTGGCCTGGTTAATATGAAACTGCAGTGAACTCAGTTATGCTGACATATATCGGATATATACGTACACTATCGAGGCTTTGGTTTTTCAGAAAAAGATATTGTAGAAATAATGATAGTAGGACAGTAGCCCTGGTAGTGCAGCTGGTTTGCACACGCTCTGAAAAAAGTGTTATGTTGGTACGATTTCCGCCTGAGGTTCAAAGTTTTACGTACCACTCGACATAATCGAGTATCCTCTATCCGTTGTTTTGTCGTAGAACAGCCTTCACAATTCCGTAGTCTGTGGGCCCTCGTTTTCAAGCTATTGTTAGAAGGCCTATTATGTAGATATCGATTCAATGAATATTTTCAGAAACCTCAAGAGGACAAGTATCCGGTTGCTCCTTGGCTTATTGGACTTTTTCTGTTTGTTGTTTGCGGATCAGGTACATGTTTTTTTTACTTGTTCTATCCCATGGCACCTTTTAGTCGGTTAGATTCCGAATGTCTTCCAAAAATTCATTTTTCAGCTATCTTCGAGATAATTCAATACGTAAAAATGTGATAGTATCGAGCATTTCACAGTACTCCGTCTTCCGCCGAACACAAGCCCTTTCTGTCTCTTCGCCAGCCATGGAGGCAATTATTTCTATTATCATTATGCCGGTCCAATTGTGATAGCTAATACTTTTTTTTTTTCCTTCATTTTTACTCGCCTAACTTACCCGTCGTCGGTTATGTAAACAGAATCACATAGACAACTTGAATGTCTGTTCCTTCTTCATGAGATGAGAACATTTTGTACATCGTTTTGTTTTACAAACTCGACGACCCCTATTGAGAGCGCGATTTATCTAGGTTTTACGGTGTATATGGACTTTTTCCCACATAACATCTCTCAAAGTCATCTATTGACGAGAGATTTTCGACGATGTCTTATTTTGCCAGCTTCGTTTCATTGTCAGAAGAACTCATTATCTAACCACTCAACGATTTAGATTGATTCTATAGATCACGTCTAATGTCCTCGATAGTTCACACTCGGGCCACTAAGTCATATTATTCATGTTAATCGATTCACTAACTAATAATCACCTCCAGACTATTGCGATAAAAAGTTTGACACTTTCAGTCGTTCTCTGTTGCGATGCATATAAAAGAGCAAGTGCTTCCTTCTCCATCTCAACGTTTCCTCGTTCTACATTATATATATATATATATTTTTTTTTTATTTAAGAGCGCATGTGGCGCAGTGGTTAGAGGTGCTCTGCGTCGCACACGAGGTCAGTGGTTCGATCTCGCGCTCATGGCTCACCAAGCCATCCATCCCTCCGGTGTCGATAAATTGGTACCAAACTGGGTCTCGGACTTGTCTGGGAGGATAAACGGTACTGAGTCGGTTCAGGTGGAGGCCTCACGATGATTCTAAAGGCCAGATGTGCATTCAATCACCTCAAACGAAGGTTAAAATTGAAGTCGAATGCATGGCGCATCCCCAACGCCGAGAGCTTTATCCTTTATCCCTTTATATTATATATATATATATATATATATATATATATATATATATATATATAAAGCGATAAAGCACTCGGTGTTGATTAACCTCTGAGGGATGTGCTATGCTTTGACCGCCATTCGTGGGATCATTCGAGGTTCCTGGATGTATATTTGCCCTTTACAATGACCACTGGTGGCCTAGCGATGTAATATGTCAGTGCTTCCACCCTATCAAAGAAGTGTGGTACAATCACCGACATCACTGAGGGATGGAGAGCTTGATGAGCCTAGAGCATGGTATCGTACTATCAATCATCGACTGGTCAATCACGTATGTGTATCGCCGAGCACCTCTAGCCACTGCACCACCCGCTCTCAACCTACGTATCATACAGTCCGACTATGATAGTATAGCACATGACAGACAGCTGAAATTTATTCCTTATGAACAACGCTATTTCAGCGCTCAAGAACTAATTTCGTAATCATAGTCTCGCTATTTAATGAAGAGTTATAAACTGAAATATTACAGCGTTTGCTAATATCTAGGATAAACTATTAAATTCTATCACCGCCAACAATATGAGTGGAAAACAGTGGCACTAAATGTCTATCGATCTACTTCACCAAACACGATATCGAGAGTTCCGATAACAGCGACAACGTCAGCAATCAGAGACATGTAACAAATATCGTGTATAGCGGCCAAATGAGGGAATCCAGGGGCTCGAATATAGCACCTACAAAGAACAGAGTAGATAATGAAGAACACAATCCTCCGTGAGAGAAAGAACCCAGTTGAACTTGATATCTTACCTGTATGGTTTGCTAGTACCATCGGCTACAAGATACACTCCGAATTCGCCTTTTGGTGCTTCAATGGGTACGTAGGTGGCTCCAGGAGGAACTTGAAAACCTTCGGTGAAAAACTTAAAGTGGTGGATCAACGACTCCATTGAATCCTGTAAATACCATCCTATAAGTAAGGCTACAACTGTAATAACCTCCATTAGTAACATGCCTGAAATTTCAATAATAACTAGTAGGTGAACCACAAAACGAGAAAATACCTTCATTTCTGCTCGCTTAGGAGGTACGATCTTATGATCATCTACTTTTATTTCTCCTGCAGGCATTTTATTTAAACACTGATGAATGATCCGCAACGATTGACGCATTTCTTCAACACGGCACAAATACCTGATAAGGGAAAAATATCTGTAAATGCTTCCTAATTTTTTATGATCATTTATCTACCTGTCATAGCAGTCCCCTTTTGTACCGATTGGAACATCGAATTCCATTTGATCGTAGACTTCATATGGTTGAGTCTTTCTGACATCTTGTTTTATACCTGAGCCACGTACCATCACACCGGTAAAGCCCCAATTTAAGGCGTCCGAAGCGTTTACAATACCTCAAACATGAAAATCCCACTTATTCGCAATTTGACAAAAAAGTATCGACGCTGAACAACAAATAGAAGTTGATAATAGATCAAATAATATACCAATATCAATAGTTCTTGCCTTCCAGATTCTGTTTTCTGTCAACATATCTTCTAGCTCATCAATTCTTTCGGGGAACTAAAGTATAACGGATTAAGAAGACAAAAACAAAATCGGCCTTAAACGTCAATTTTTTGTCTTTTTATGTTTACCTATGTTAAAGTTACTGATATTAGCCAAAATGGTGTGATGATGTGGCGTCGTGGCTGAGTGGTTATGAGACTTGTCGCTGCGCGCATGTGGCTGAATCCCACCCCCAACACTTTCCGGCAGTCAACAACGAACACCATATAGAACACCACAGCCAGGCTATAATCGAGATTGCAAAGAGACGAGCTCAACCAGACTCTACGACGTTCAAGAGGAAGATGAAATGGAGAAAAAACACTGTGAAGACGAATAATAAAGTGCGAAATTATTGATATAAAATCAGTAGGGAAGTTGGTGGTGCAAGAAAGAACTATAAATCTCTTAACGTTCATCAATCCCCAGGTACGCGCCATGCATTCGGCTATATTTGTAGCATCGTCTGAGGTGACCGGATACAGGTGTGACCTTTAGAATGACTCGAGGTGGCTCATTAAATATCAGGACAGTGCTGATATCTCTCCAGACAAGCCATGTACCGATTCACAGATCCCGGAGGTATAGAAAGCTCGGTGGGTTTTCAGCAGGATCGAACTACTGACCATATTGATCAGCCACGTCTGTTTCGCAGAGCACTACTAACCACAGCGCCACACGCGCTCATAGAGTAAAAGAACACTTTCTGAATCATGTAAGCTACTAACGACCAACCTTTACAGCCCAATCATAGATATCATCCATGAGACCGATGGGGAAATCCCAAGCAACTCCACCAGGTCTTACATAGTTTGCATGCATTCTCGCTCCAGATACACGCTCAGCAAACTCGAACATCTTTTCTCGTTCTAAATCAAAGTCAAATGATTGTAATGCGGGAAAAACCGAAGCTAGTGATAAGATCGATAGCAGGTTATTTCGTTGCAGAACAAAGTACTAATTATATAACTTCACCTTCAAACATCCAAAAAAAACGGCGTCATAGCTCCAATGTCCAAGGCGTGAGTAGTAATTCCCATTACATGATTTTGTATTCTCGTTAATTCAGCCATCAGTGCTAATCAATAGTTTAATATGGATATATTCAAAAGAAAATAACTACTGCTGGATAAAGCACACTCACTTCGAATATATTTGGCACGTGGCGGAATGTCAATACCCAAAAGTTTCTCGACGGCAAGAGAAAAAGCCTGCTCATTGCACATCATTGACACATAATCAAGACGATCGAAATATGGGAGTGCCTTGAAGTATTGTATTGATACGTTATAACTAATAAATTGAATATATATCTACGAATATTGGGTGGTACACAAAAATTTGATACACGACGGCCTTTCAACTTTCCAGGTGCATATGCTGTCATTAGCGCACCGGGGTCACCGCTATCACATCACCACTAGAAAGTTATGAGTATATAGAGATACAGATTAAACAAATCGAAAAGCTGTCAGCTCAGCTGTGTTCAATACCGGTGTGTGATGCCTCCTCCAAATCCGTTACATGTTGGCTGTTGACAGCTTTGGTAGTTCATATCGATGCAATAATGATAGCATAGCTCATATCGATGCAATAGTGATAGCATCACACACCGGTATTGAACACAGATGAGCTGACAGCTTTTCGATTTGTATAATCTGTATCTCTATATACTCATAACTTTCTAGTGGTGATGTGATGTTGTTAATATACACAAAATATTGAGCAGTACGCAAGAATTCTACCTTATGACCAAGTTGAAACCGCGTTTCACCCTTACCGGGAATCGTCAATAAAATAAGACTGGAATAGCGGCCATAACTTTTGAATATCATGTGCTATAACATGCCATTTACACAACACACCTGAGTATACGTCTTGTACTCAATAAGCTTCTCGGTGGCACGATGCAGCAACCCAATGTGAGGTACTGCCTTTATGATGACCTAAACATTCAAGAAAATCAAATACAAGAATGCAATTGAAGAGTTCAAACGAAATTATGGGGTATTAGTTTTATACATGTTTGCAGGGAAATGCAATAAATCACTTCTCCTTCCAATTTTAGTACAAGTCGAAGCACACCGTGAGCTGCAGGATGTTGAGGACCGAAGTTCAAGAGCATATTCTCTAACTGTTTCTCACTGCAACAGAATAAATACACCATTTAAATTTATGAACAAGCAAAGAAAACCTAAAGATTTATTGACTTCAGTTTTCCGAAGAACTACGATAATCTGAAACACTTGAAAAGAAGAAGTAAGGGGAAGAAACATATGTGGCCTTATAATGGTTGATTCGACTCTTCAGAAAGAATGTAATGATACGTTAAGATATAGCAAAAGAATATAGGAATGGAAAGAAGCTTCCCCTTTTTCCGTGAAAGAAAAAGCTAATGCTGCAAAAGTAAGTGGACCGATAACGTTGTGATGACTGTAATTT
Organism: Parelaphostrongylus tenuis; assembly: GCA_019055375.1. NCBI lineage: Eukaryota > Metazoa > Nematoda > Chromadorea > Rhabditida > Metastrongylidae > Parelaphostrongylus > Parelaphostrongylus tenuis. The sequence goes on from JAHQIW010003779.1 coordinate 47,374, forward strand.
CGTAAACAGTTTACACAGTAAGAAATGAGAAATTCTCTGATATAAACCTACACGTACCGTTTCTTACCCTGATAAGAGTCTGACTGCACCGGAGCTGAGCTAAGAAGCTTATCGAATTTATCCAATCCAATTTTTTTCTCAAACTCGTCATAATGCTCGCTCATCCACACTCGTCCCACATCGCCTGCGTTCTCAAGCATAAATCATTATAATCGTAAAAAAATTGTTTCAGTTCACAACTCAGAGCATATATGCTAGGAATTTTGAGTGTTTTGCAAAACATTCGACCTTAGGCAGAAGTTGAACGCGCGTTTGACCCATACCACGAGCACCTGATACCACTACCCCACCCATGCCAGGGCCTTGCTACCATTCTTTATTTAATATAAACTATCAGAGCGGTTAGCAACCGACCTTTAGCGAGTCTGATCGACTAAGCACACATTGGCATTGGAGCTTAGTTACACTGGCAGCTACTGAATATGTATAATTGAAAAAAACTTCATTTTTACTGCTTTTCAATAGTGGTGTCATGTTCCGTCTCAAAAGTAGTTGTACATGTCATTATATACAGAGAGAGAGAAGAAAGAGGAGAGAGAGAGAGAGAGAGGGAGAAGAAGGAAGAAGAAGAAGAAGAAGAAGAAGAAGAAGAAGGAAGATGAAGAAGAAGAAGAAGAAGAAGGACGAAGAAGGAAGAATTCTTCTTCTTCTTTCCACATATCACATATCCAATAGCCGTCAACGTAAAAGGGTTTAATTCAGATATGTGCCTATTGATAGTGTATGTGGTTCAGTGGTTAAAGGGTGTTTCGCAGCACACATGACCGATCAGTCGATGGTCGATAGTTAGACAACGCGCTCAAGGCCCATCAAATCTTCTATCCCTTAGGCGCTAATAGAAAAATGAAGACGGATACATGACGCATCTTCAGCTTGATCAACGTCAAAAGCGTTATTCTTTATCCTCTGTGTGCTTACCAGACCAAACCCGTAAGAGGTTGGCTGCCGAGAGTTACCATAGTTAACATCGTAGAAAGGTAGCAAAGCAGTGGGCATCGGTGTAGAGGAGCACGTGCCCACGATATGCGGTGAAACGCTCGGGTTCTATTTCTGCCTGATGCGGAATATTTTGCATATCACTCAACATTCTCAAATGCATATTTGTAACATTATACCACTTTTAAGCACTGTAAAGATAAAGAATTCGATTCTATTCTGTTATCTGGCGACAAATGAAGAAACGACCTCTCTCGCTGGACAAGAACTGTTCACGAGAGTGTTGATAATCACTTGAAAGCTTAACCCTCTGGCTACTGCAATACGTGCGCGCTTTCTGAAAACGATCTTTCTGTGACGCAGTAGCATTCAAAATAGAATTACGTTTCACACCGACCGCGCGTTTTCACCATTATTTCACTGAAAGAACGATAAGCAAATGATAGTATAGAGGAAACTTGCAGTATCAGAGCTTAGCGTCTTGTTTACAGTTTCCTTCGAAGAGAGAAAAATATCACGAACTCAATAACAACAACTGCATTCCACATGTGTGACGCCTTAACACGACAAGTCGATTGCCGTATGGAGAGAACGGCCAGTATTTACCCGTCCCCCTGTCTACGTCCATCCCATGATTTAACTGTCTGTGAAATTCGATCATATTTAGCCTGCTACACTACAATGAGACAGTTCTTCGACAAAATTAGCATAGCGTTTGAGTGACCAGAATTTAAACTATCGAATAGTTGTTGCATGTTGAGAAACGACCTCTGTCCCGAATTAAGAGTGCTTGGGCGAAACACGAATGTTTCCTTCTTGCTCGATTCCTACAAAAGAACTCTTTCTAAAAAAGGCCACGCAGCGCAGTAGCCACAAACTTAAGCATTCGAATGATGAGTGAAACCTCCATGGAAAATCCTTGTCCAACGAAAGGGATCATTTTTTTCACTTTTCGCCAGATAACAAAAGAATCAAGAACTTAGACTGTCAGTATGAAATGTGCACCACAAACCTTGAATTGTCTCTCGAACTTCGCATCCGGATACCATATTGCGTGTGAGTTACGATGCGCAAGCAAAACCTGTGAGCAATTCATCAGTCGACTACATAGCTCCCGTGCTTTTGTGCCGATCATTGCCCACACTATAACACAATCAACGCCGTTCCATAAATCTGAACAAAACGCGGGATTGATGACAGATAATACTGAAGATACAACAATAGCATAGACTCAGGTTCTTATAGACACTAAGCAAACACTTCTTTTTTATTCGCAAAACAGGAATAACAACAGGAGTCGAAAATTAACAATTGGATGAAAAGAAATCAGGACATAAGATTCAGATAAGAGATACAATGTAGTAATTATCGAGAAATAACACCTAATTGACAAAGGTACCAGTATAAAAGTCAGAAATTTATACATTCACATATGTTCTTCATCAATACTTTTCATTACAGCACCTGAAAATTGAGGAAACTCTAAAAACTTGGGAATTATGTTAGGTACTTCTATGTTAGAAGGGGAGACAAATAAACGGATCTCATTCGCTGGAGAGGATCTTTGCATAAGTGTTAGTAAACCATTCGAACGCTTAAATCTCTATCTAAATTCTCACGTGGTCGGTGTCTCAAAACACCTTTCTGAAACGCTGCAAAATCTAAAATAAAATGATGCTTCACACGGCGACATGTTGTTCTTCACATTTCGCTTATATTTCGTTAGACAAATCACCTTCCTTAGAGTGCAAGCACTTAATCGCCAGTTCAAATTTCAGAGAATTTATGTTTGACCATCGGAGAAGCACTTGTGATAGCGCTCTTGGATAAAGAAAATATTTGCGGGTTCAGTGGTGAAGAACTTTTCATAGGAGTGTTATTATTCATTCGAAAGGTGAGACGACGCTACAGCCCCACTTCATCGATTTTTCATAACAACCCTTCAAAACGCTGTAGCATCCAGATCAAAAATTATGCTAGTCATTCGCCTTTCGGCTTCATTTTTATCACGCGTGTAATTCGCTGGAAGCCGAAAAGCATATCAGTTTGTAGAGAAATTTTCGCAGTATCTTAGTTGTCGTTTTATTTGCAGTTTCTTTCACAGCGGAAGAAAAATTCCCAATTGAAAAACAATATTTTGAAATTCTCGCTTCGCACCGCCTTTGCCACGTCCCTTGCCAGAGTGATGGTCTTGTTGAACAGCCGGTAAACAACGTTGCCAAAAATGTAAAACTCGATCTTATCTTTCCTGCTAAACTGAATTAGTAGAAAATAAGAACGCAGCTAGTTAAGAAACATGCTACAAGATGACTATTAATGGTTAAGAGAAGGAGCTCTGTCCAGCGAGGTCTAAACCACAAATTAGAAGACTAAAGGAAATCAAGAAAACTTTTCGAAAAGCAAACAATTATGAGTTCTTTGAAGCTTGTGTTATAGTTTCAGTAGTAGCATTCTAAGGAAGGAGTTTGGTCCAGGGAAGTATAAGCGAGATATGAGGCAAAAAACACCTGGTTTTATAAAACATGGTTTATGTTTAATGTTACAGCGTTATGTGTGTTTCGAAAAAGCGGCGAAGCGGAGCTGTAGTCTCAGGTTACAGTTTTCCAATGATTACCACTACTCCTATGAAAAGTTACTCTCCAGCGAATGAGATCGTTCTCCCATTTGCTCCCTTCTAATCACAAATAACCGATTTGTGCTTTACACCTCGCCAGGTAAAGCTCTTTCTTTAGACTATTAGTAATCATTAGATACGTAGTTCAATGATGCCAACGCTGTGCATAATTTCTGGAACTGTCGTTAGCAGAGAAGATAAGATCGAGTTTCACATTTCCAAAGACCATGTTTATCGGGCTGTCCATGCGTCGAGGGGGGAGCGTGGCCAACTGATCGACACCTGCTCCGTTGGATCGATGGATGAACTTGTCATTCAGTTGGAGATTTTTTTCTCCGCTTTGGAAGAAACTCCAGATAAAACGATTGAATCAAATACTACAAAAGTTCCTCTACACGGTGATGTGCTTCTCGTGCATTCAGCTGATTATACGCGTATAAAAATGAACGAAAACGGCGGGTGAGGTACATAGATTAATTCTATATGCATCAACTTTATAATACGGTGTTATGAAAAGGCGGCCACGTGGGCTTTAGCCAGGGATTCAAGCTTTCGAATGACTAACTAACACTCCAATGAAAAGTTCCTGCCCCACGAATGAGATCGGTCCTTCGTTTGTCGCCGTCTAACAAATAAGTACCGTTCATTATTGAAACAAATAGTTCAGCATCTAATCTGCGTAGAAAATAACACCATAGTAAAAAAAAGTGATCTGGATAAATTATCCTCTCTCTCGTCTTGTGCGGTAGTGCTCTACCTTCTTGAATCAGAGACAAGTTCGATTCAGCGAAAGTAAGCTTAAACAGATATACATTATAATGGTTACACGTCAGTTGTATCACATTCTACTTACTACAACAGTTGAAAAAAAAAGCAAGGGACTAAAAGCATGACAATTCAATCATGGATTCTCTTACATTAGAAACCATTTTGTTGGGTGTTGATATTGCTAGAGGTGAAATGTCTCCTACACTGAAAACCCATGATACTGGCTAGGAAAAAAAAAACAGAATCATTGAGCTTACTAAAGTGTAAAGGCTGAAGCACAAACTTACTCGCTTACAATCTACAGCTTGCCAATCCTTTAATGGCGGCGAATTGGACGGTGCAAGAGCAACAATAGGCATAGATTTTTCTGTAAAAGATTATAGCTTCGTTCGAGTTGATTGCGTGTACGTCTGACCATTACAATGACTCGGAGTCGCTTATCAATGTATTAACACGTATCTGATATCCTCCCAAATAAGATTCCTAGCAAAACACCACCCCAGAGGAAAGGAAGACTAGGTGAGCCTTGAGTGTAGGATTGACCCAGAAACCGTCGATCGATTGACACAGTGTGCTTATATAGTGTTTTGAAAATATTAATATATGTAAGACTGCGAATTTCAATAAAAACGACAAAGAAATGAAACTTTATGAAGCTCGAATTTGATTGTTTAGCCCTTTCAAGACCACGAGAGTCATTTTGATGCCCACTCTGCGAAGTGAAAACTCAATCAGCTAAAGTGATGGCGGCGCCGCATCTCGTGGGAAAGCAGGGAGGCGGTCAGACACGCGTGCATATAGAAGAAGAGGCGCTTGATCTGGTCGCTTCTACGACTGCCGCGCAAGCGACAACGTGACGCCGCCTGCCTCTCTACACTGGTCTTCAAAGGGTTAACACGCCCTCTCGGAAAGGGTAAATTGCGGGTTCGTTTCCTGCTCGAAGTTCACAAATTTACTCAACATTACCGTGAATGCAGGCTTCCAAGATTCCCAGCGTAAAAGCTGCAGTTCGTAACGTAAAAAATACATTGAAAACCTCTACTGGGTCATACCGGTAAAAATCCAACCTGTTCATATGCTTTTACACTCGAAATATACTCCTCAAAGCAGAAAAAAAGAAGACATAGATGCCAAATGCTTCAGAAAATCAATCACAGAAAAAGATAGCAGAACTCTATCTTTAACGGAAGATTTGGAGATGCTGAGATTCCTTTGCAATTAGCAAAATTCACTACTAGCTGAGAAAAGCTGATATGATGCTAAATGCAGTGATTTCTTGTGCACCGTATGACTCCTACAGAGACCACGATATGACGAATTTCTTGGAGAATTTTGGTCAGTGCTCCTCAAAACACAACTTACCTCTCCGAATCTTCGTATTCATCCTTTATTTTGAGCAATGATTGACGGATGTGATCACAGCAAGTCCTCAGAAGGTTCCTTCCGTATTCTTCTAGATTTCGTTTGCCTATATGAAATAATGTTCTACGTAAACTGACACAATAAGGCGTAGAGTAAAAAACTACTTATGACACCTTCTATACCGATACACCTAAAATGTTACGAAATAATTCCAAGAGCGCTAACGGCGCAATGACTTGTGCTCTGAACAAACACGTGATCGATTAAGCGATGGTTCGATCCAGCGTTCAAGACTCATTAGGCATTCTATACTTCTGGATCGGTGAAATGGTTCAAACCTGTCTGAGCGGACATTGACACTGACTTGATACTTTGGTAGGCCAATGATTTGCATTTATTCACCCCAAACGACGATGGATGAAGACGAATACATGGCACGTCCCAAAGAGATTGATGAACACCATGAGTTTTATTCGTTTTCCTTCACAAAATGAATCCATTAAATATTCGTGATGGACAAAGGAATGGCACACGCTGCCCTCAAGGCACACACTTTAAGTTTTTCTGCAGCCTTTTTCTATTCTGCAACTAATTTCCAAATGATTTGTATTCGTTAAATTTTACAGTTCATTTATTAGTGACTCTGCTCTTACTAATCCTCACCTAGACACGGACCAACGCCGAGGAGGGACAGATACGATAGTTCCAGTTACTGTAGTAATTACATTTGAGGTAGTTGGAGTCCTATTATCGAACATGAGAGATACAATGGGCTTGAACCTCAAAGTGAACCTGTAATTTACTCGCCAATAGCATCCATCAATGTGGCCAAACATAAGTAGGCAGACGAGATATTTGGAGCAGCAATCCTATAATTCATGACATCATTTTTTCTTCACAAAATTATAAAACTGTAGAAAAATTTACCTAATTTGTGAAATTTTCTTATTGATATCATATTATAATATAAATATATATTATAATATAATATCATATCATATAATAATATAATATAATATAACATAGTATAATATAATATCATATATTATAAAGAGTAACTGAGCTCGTACCGTCACAAGTTGAGCAATCAAAAGTTGCACATTTCGCTCTCTATCATTGATCATGGGAAGAACAGTCGTCAACCAACAGTTTTCCAACAACTCGCTAAATATGGATCTAATTGCAAGATGTTACGTATATGAAGCAAAACGAATGCAACCGTAAATCCGAGTTGGTGGAGAGAAGATGATCGAGCGTCAAAGCAGCTTGTCGTCGTACCATCTGAGAACTGTCTAAGCAACGATCCTAAACTGTTGTATTAGAATGTTGCAATTTGGAGCAAAAGAAAGGAAAGAAGAAGACAAAACCTTTAAGCTGTTAACAGCACTTTCGGCCTCCGAATTTTCCCTAATCCGTGGAAAATAGGCTTGCAGTGCAAGTATAGAATATTTCCGAACACCAACCTTAACGAGGAAATCAAGTGGCGCTTCAGAGAAATGCATTGTTACTATGATCTCACCGTATCATCAACAATTCCAGATAATATGATGTGTAAGACGAGATTGTTAATAACAATTTCAGAGTCATCCATGAACATCCTCTCTAGCACCTCTTCATGATCGTCTTCCAGTTCCTCTAGTTCATTCAGGATGACCTCGCCCTCCCCAACAAAGACTTTTGGGGCCTCCTCAAACTAAATGCGCAAAACTCATGGACCAGAAAAGAAGCTCAAAGAAAGGAAAAAAATAAAATACCATTTTCCTGGCATAGTGATCGAGTTGTGCACAATGATCATCATTTTCAATCAAAGGGAGTAAGTGAAACATAGCACGCATCCGTACTGTCGATGCCTTATCAAAACATGAGCGGATAATGAAAGTGTAAAGAGCCTGCAATGCTGGTACACGAGCTGGTATGTCTTGCCTAAAAAGTTAACGGTTAGGAAGTGTATTTTTTTAAAAAAATATCAGAAATGACTGGATATATGCCTGTTAGAACTTACTCAATACATGTGGAAGATGCGCTATTCCTATCGTTGGCATGAACATTTTCATCGCTTTCGTCTGTGGAATCACTATCCGTATCGCTTGAATGTTCACTTCCATCACTTGTGTCTAATTTGTCATCACACTCATCTTTGCGTTCTCCAGTTTTACCTCTGTCACCATCAGCAGTCCCCATAGCGTTTGCCTTCAATTCAGAAATAGAGCCAGTTGAATATTTAATCTTAAAAATTTATATAAGAGGGAGATCAAATAACCTTCACCTAGTATTTCAATACGAGAACGCGCGTGTCGCAGTGGTAAGAAGTGCTCTGCGACATACATTGATCGACCCATCGACGGTCGATGGCTCGACCCCGCGCTCTCATCTCATCAAACATTCCATCGTTCCGCGGTCGGTGAATTGGTACTAGACTTGTCTGGGAGGATAGCATCACCGACTCTCGAGGACTGATCAACGCCAGGAGCTATATCCTTTAGCCTTTTTCATAATTTCGATTGAAAAAGAAATATACCTCCTCATTCACTTTTTCTGCACCATCTGCGCAATCACTGAGACATTGATCTGGGCCAGATAGATCTGAAAAACTTTATGGCTCAACTTGGTGAAATTTCGGCTATACGTTGAAACGTGGTAGTTACAAGCAATAAATTATAACGAACAAAGCACAATATCCTCAAAGAAAACTTTCAAGTTTCACTATACGCAAAGAATAGCTACCATAGCAACAAGCTACCTAAATTCAGAAGCAACAAAGGAGCGATTTCGATAGAGAAATTCCTGACGGCAACTCGTTCAGTTCTCGAGAAAATATCAAGCTTGTGGACGAATTCCTGACAAATAAAGGTAAATGAAAAGTAAAAGGAGTTATAGAAAAAGACTCATATGTTCTGATCGACTTACAAAATGATATTTTCGAGGTAGAACCAGAAGCACATCCAAGACTGACTGCGCTAGTCGCGTACGATACTCCAATCTATCGGTACAACGTTGATATAAGTTTTCCAGCACCTTAACAAAGATAATAAAGTCATCAGGAAATGAAACCAATATCAGCTGGACAACAACCAGTCACTAAAGTCATCATACAGCAATGAAAGTGTAATCTAGATAAATTCTTTACTTTACTACTTTTCAGTAGTGGTATGATGTTATACAGATATATATTTAGAAACAGTGAGTGATGCAAAAACATTCGACATCAAGCAGAAGTTGAACTCGCGTTTAACCCACTTGGGGAGGGGAAAAGGGGGAAAGCAGGTGCTACCTGTGCTGGAAAGTAGTAAAAAAAAATAGAATCCACTTACATTATCGACTTTGAAAAGCTGTCAACGTTATCTGGATTCAACGCCGCTATGCGCGTATTAGAGCAAACTCATCAAGGATTGGCTGGTGAGAGTTCCGATACGTTTATATCGAAGTAAGGGTGTTAGCAAGGTGGTGCCCTCTATGATGTAGTGGTAGCACGCGCTCTCAGTATGGGTTGAACGCGGTTTCGGCTCTTCCTTAGGGTCGAATGCTTTGCGCATCACTCAGTACTCTCAAAAGCGAGGAGAGTGGTTTAAAAAAGCTTGTACAGCACGATTTTATCCTTGTAAGCCAAACACGAGGCTTCAATTTCACAACATATTTATTTCGAATCATTCGTTTCGAGTGTTTCATGTAATTTGAGCACGATTTTAAGGAAAATACTCGAAACGAAAGGTATAACATATTTACGATACCAGCCAAGAGCAATCGAGTATACAACACTGCCCATTCAATGATATTTTCACTTAATACATAGTGTAAGACGTTCGTCGTCGCCTACTCTTAGTATGGGTTGGGTTCCCCCGAGAGAATTGGCAAAAGACGAATGGTACCGCCCGACTGATGAGACTGTTAAGGTCGAAACACGTGTAACAGGGCTCTACAAGTTGCCTCACAACAAACCACGTGTATGGCTCAAAAAATGATTATTAGGCATAATCCAAATCTACTATATTATCATAATCCTTATATTTGTCCTACAAAAGAAAACTTTTCTTCTCGACTGTTTTTGAAACTTCGCTCAGAGCAATTTAAAATCTGTTAGCATATTTTGAGCCTTTCATGAGGTCTGTTATGGCATTTCTATAGTGCAAAACAAGCATTTCGGCTTTTCAGCCTCATCATCTATCTGCACGATACCTTTCGTTTCGGACAATCCCTTGTAGTGGAGACTTTTCACATATCAAGGAATCGACGACGAACAAAAAACGTTTTACGAGCACGAGTAATCGACTGTACAACGGTGCCCGTCTGGTGGTCTTTTTCACCTATCGGCAGTGTCAACAGTTATTCGTGGATTTCCTTATACATTGGGGGGTCTGCCCTACAAGGGATTGACTGGAACGAAAGGCCACGCGCAAATGATGAGACTGAAATCGCAAAACACGTGTCCGGTACTACAAAAATGCCATAACAGAACTTGTGAAAGGCTCAAATTATGTTATCAAAACTAAAAAAATATTGGAAAAAAAACCGAACTCAAGAGATCCTTGTAGGTTCTTGTTCGATTGTCCTATTCTTCATGTTTGCTTATTTTTTATTTTACGAAAAAAAAATTGAAATTATCGTGTTGTCTCATAATTTCCTTCACATCTCGACATTTCATTAAACAATTGAGCACCAAAAGAAACAGAAGGCGTGTCTAGCCTCATCGCCACCAATCACGTCTGTCCTTTGATAGATGATCGTCATAGTGATTGGAATGTTAGTGGTGGTGATGGTACTGATAATGATCATAGTGATAGTGATGATAGCGATGGTAATGGTAGCGACAGTGATAATGATAGTGGGTGATAGTGACAATGACAGTGGCAGTGATAGTGATGGTGGTAGTGATAATGATAGTGACAGTGATAGTGATTGTGGGTGATAGTAAAAATGCTAGTGATGGTGATAGTGATATCGATGATGACAGTGGCAGTGATAGTGATAATTATTAATACCCTTATCGTTATCGCTATTATCACTATCGTTATCATTGTTATAATTATCGTCATCATTATCACTGCCATCTTTACCACTGTTATTATGATAATGATAACAACTAACATTATCACTATCAATACCACTATCACTATGACTATCACCATCACTATCATTATCACTACCACTATCATGTCACTACCACTATCACTGTCACTATCACTGTCATTATCACTAACATCACTATCACTACCTCTACTAAAACTATGATCACTATCACTATCACCACTACTAGTATCATTCCAATCACTATCACGATCATCTATCAAAGGAGAGACGTGATTGATGAGGTGGGGCTAGGGGAGGGGCCAGACACGCCTTCTGGGTCCTGTGGTCATCAACCGCTTAACGCAGTTGTTGTCTGTTTAAAGAAATATATTAATTAACAATATAACCATCATCATGGTTAACAATATTCAACCATTCGCTGAATAATGGATAGTGCCCTCCCACTAGAATGAATGAGTCTGGCGATCAAAGAAGTTGGTGAGGTCACTTTTGTGCTGATTGTAGCCACTAAATTTCTTTTCCCCGCAAATACTGCTTCAGGGAACGGAGATAAGAATTCGATTGAAAGATATCAAGGCTGTACGGTGCACGTAATACCGTCGTTCAGCCCAATTTCTCGAAAATGTGGCGAGTCCATTTCGCAAAGTGGGGTCGAGGGTTATTCTGGAGATAGGCGAAGCTGAATCGTTTCAAACGCTTGTCTCCTACTGCTGCGCTATCCTCCGGAGTCGTTCCCCGTAGACGGCGGCACCGACTGTCTGCTTGTTATCGAGTAGTTTACAAAACTGTATAACCTGCCGATTCCAAAAAACCAAAGACATAGCCTTCAGACCACGAAATTTCGGCTTTAGATGGCTTTGATTGAACGCTGGCTAGATCTATTACAACATTCTCCAACATATCATAGCCTTCTGTCAATAACCGAATTTAAAATAAAAAAATTCAAATGAAACAATAGTGCGAAAGAAATCATGGGATAACTCGACATCCTGTTGTGTCAAGTCACTTTTAGGCTGACAAGAAATTTTTCGGACTTTTCTGTTTTTGTTGGTAAATTTTGATATATTTGAGTTTTTGTTTTCACTAAAATATAAAGCAGCTTTTTGCGATTATTTTGATAAACAATTCTTAAACAATATACCCAATGATGTAGACTGGTGTGCAAAAAAGTTTGCGTCACCTGGGATTCAAACTCAACCTCACTCTTTCCGGGAGCGCGTGCTGAACCGCTGCACTACCGACGCCCGTATTGTACATCACTATTTCTACGCTACAACGCGTTATCAACCAACAGCCAAACACTTAAACATTTCCTTTTACGATTAAACTGTCCCAAGAACAAAAACGATTATTACTACTACTAAGAGTATCGCTGCCCGCCAAACCAACATTTGAACTTAGATGATACTCATGTAGTATCAACAATCGTTTTTGCTCCTGCGATAATTCTCTTTCAAAACAATGTATTATTGTTGTATATCAAAAATAATTACAAAAACCTGGTCTAGACGACAGCGAAAACAAGAACTACAATGCGTGAAAGATAATCAACAAAAACGAAAAAGTTTGGGGAATTTCTTGCCAATCCAATACACTACAAGAATCTGCATTAATACTTAAGAGAATTGAACGTGGTGAGCAAACACGGCCTCAGGCCGTAATCAACCTGCGTTTCATCCATACCGCGGGCGCGTGCTACTACCACTACACCACCGAGGCACATTTGCGCCACCACTAAATCTTCAGCATCTCTATATTAGCTATCAGCCACCAATCTTCAACAGGTTTGCGATTTCGCTTTACAAACCTAGTTGAGCGGACAGCCAATACGATAAGTAATACTCGAAATCTTTAGTATTTAGCTAACATAAAAATGTTGAATATTGAGTGGTGGCGCAAATGTGCCTCGGTGGTGTAGTAGTAGTAGCATGCGTCCCCTGTATGGATGAAACGCGGATTCGATTCCCGCCTGAGGCCATGCTCTTGCTCACCACTCAATTCTCTCAGGCCTAGATGAAACATAAATAACACTGCAAAAAGGCAGTAAAAACACCAAAGATTTCTAATCAGCGTGAGAATTTCCTTACTCTCACGACGACATCCATATCTTCTAGCTTGGATGTGATGCACAGTGTTTCCATTTTTCAGTATAATAGAAATAATGTAAAATCTAACCCTGAAGATGTAGGACAGTTCTTTTTTGTCTTCCTTCTCAGCTCGAATTCTAACAAACTTGACCATTAGATTTTTCCAAGTATCAAATGACACTGGTATGGCAGAAGACGAGGGTATCACATCTAACTCAAATGTCCAGTAGGCTAACCTTGGATAGACAATGCGAGAGATCACCTAGAAAGACGAAAAACTTGGAAAACAAATCCGAAAAAAGGGCAGAAATGCTTAAGCGTAAGAGTACTCATACATGTCGTCCACTGCCGTTCAGCTAACAGAGAGAAAACGGAGTGGTTTCAACGAAATTTTTTGAGTTTTTCTCCAACGATAAACTTATTTAAAAAAAAATTGGCTCGAAACCAAAATACTAGAAAGAGAAGATGTGAACTGACCATATATCCTCCAGCAGTATGACGACCATCGATAAGTCTATGCATGAGAGCGAATGATCGGTCACTAAGACGAGGAAGTTTCTTGAAATTCTCGAGATTTTCTATAATTTCCACATTGCTATCTTGACACATGTCGATCCTTGCCATATCTCGAACTAATAGTGTTGTCATCAGCCGAATATCAGTGTAGGTCGACAACGAAACTAAACTTGAACGGATAAGAATTGATTCAAGAATGCGTGCCAAATTAAGAGTTGCTGAGAATGATAGACATTTAGATACACTTATAAAGCCCACAAGCGCCCGTGCGCCGATGGGCCAGCGATGCTTGGTGCGGCTCGACGCAGGTCTGAACCTCGATCGCCCTCACCATTCACCGGCAGTCAATGACGAACACCCTACGGAGCGCTTTAGCCTGGGTATCCTCGAAATTGCAAAGCGACGTGCTGGCAGTTTTCTACGAGTTTCGTGAAAAAAATGAAGTGCTCAAGCAAGCAAAGAGACGGTTTGAATGATAGAAATATGAGGACCCGCAGAGGTAAAAAAAAAACTGTATTATGGGTCAAGTAAAGTGAAAGAAGAAAGGAATAAATCCCATATTTGTTAACTCGCAAATCCATTTTTTTGTGAACTTATTTCTCACAACACACTAGGCAATGCTTCATTACCATTGACCAGATGTTGTAGTAGCGATGTACCCCGATGTCAAAATGGAATGTGTACCAAGAGTTCACTGAAAGGCAAAGCAAAGCTCTAAAAAAACTCTTGGCGTTGAACGATTTTTGCCGTGAGTTGCGTCATCTATTCGCTTCCATTCCTAGCATTCTGATGTTGACTGAAGATATCTGGTGTTTGCAATGACTAGCGGTGGTCTACTGATGTATTAAGTCATTGTCATCACGAGCATTTGAAGGCTTTGAGAGCGTACAAGTGGGATCGAACCACGGACCTACGTGTATGCTGCAGGGCATCCCTAACCATTGGCTAAAGAAATCTGGATTTCCCCTCAAAAACCCAATTGAGAGCGATCAAGATGTTGTCCTGTGCTGAAACGCTGCATAACTCACATCATGACTAAATGGAAATCGACAGCGCCCTAAAGAACATAAGACAATGGCGCTACTATTCACTAGACGATCGAGTCATCGAATTTTCCTGTGAGGACCACATTTAGATTCAAGTTGAAGAAGAACTGTTGCCGCAGGATCTTTGAACAGAACCCCCTTTCCTACGTGACTACTAAATAGATCAGTAGTCCTAACTGATGAATACGAGTTGTTTGCCGTAGGAAAAAAAAGCTGCGTTGAAGAGGCATCGGCTCTTATAGAAGAATGCGCAGTTTGCATCGCCATTGAATGAAATAGTTGTGAGGGAAATGGAAGTCATATCCGATTACAGTACATCTACGATAAGTGTTAACAAACAACAGTTCCAGAACATCTTTAAGGAGGTTTGACCAGAGTATAAGTCAAAGTCGCAAAAATAAACTCGGAAGAAAAATCTAATAAATTCGGTCAAGTCTCACGAACATGACGTGACTACTGCCCTTTGTAAGGCTGCGTAGCTAATCACAAAAAAAGCCGTACTCCTTTCTTTCAATTCCGCTGTAAGATCGCGGAGGAAAAATTTTTGGACTAGAGGATCTAGCACGTGAACATCCAGCCTGAGAACTGCTAGGTCGAACTCTGTCAGCACAATATGCCGTGGATGAAGCTAAACTAACCGAACGAACGGGATACGGATGAGGAATAAAGCTGAAGAATTATGCTCTCGCTGTTAATCAATCCCCACGGATGAGCCATGCATTCATCTGGAGTCGTTCGAAGTGATTGGACATTCTCTTGGTTTTTACAGCGATTTGCGATCATCGATGTATCGAGTCACTGCGCCACATGCGCTCTACACAGGGAATGCGGTTTGTAAATCACAAACAAGCGATAGATAAGCCCATCGAAGCCTGTTCTGCATTTTATCTCTTTGTGGTAGTCTTGATTAACTACGGAAAAGCAGTATACAGGTAATAAACACGGAAGAGGAAGTCTATTTTACTACTCGCTTCCCATTTAGAATGCCCTTAAGGTTAAACATCAATATAGGGAAAATATATGCCCGATTTCGACAACGGATGTTGAAAGGCGATATTTTAATTGAAGAGAGGATATTGTTCTACTAAGCGATGCAAATCATAACCACTTCCCATCCCATGTATTCACTTGAAATATCGTGTTGTAGAGCATATATCAAGAAATTAAAATGTACCAGTGACCGTACTTTTATTAAGGAGAACGAATAGCGCTTCACTAGCTTGTCCAAAAAGACTTTTCACCTTTTCTTTGTCAAAAGATTCCTCAATATCAGGCTCATCGACTAAAAATCAACATATTTAGGCAATTATGTATTTTTTTTCTTAATTACATAGATGAATCACGTAATCACGTACCATCTTCTGTCTCTATCGCATCAGTCTCCATCGTCTCCTGCTGTTGTTTCTTCTTGTTCTTTCCTTTTCCAGAGGTTTTGTTCTTTATGTTAACTTCACGAGAGTCGAACATGAGACATCGATAGAGTGCACGAAATACTTGAAGGCATTACTAAAATTTGATTAGAAAAAAAATTGTATATGTAGCAGTGTGACGTCACTAAACGTAGCATCACATAAACTTAATATGGACTAGTCAATTTCTGAAATTCGAACGAAAAGGCATTAAAGATGGAACGACTAGTTCCTCTACCTTGTATAGTTCTGAGTTGAACACATTGTAAGCTTTCGACCCTTTAATGCTACACAGATGCAGATATGCACAAGCCGAAAGTGTTCCACGCTCGAGCTTTTCAAATGAGCTAAACGAACGAAATTTCCATCCAAGGATATAGACTGGTACGCAAAAAATTCGACCTCAGGCGGGACTTTAACCCGCATTCTACCCATGCCTGAGGCGCGTGCGACTACTATATCACCTAGGCTACCTCTCTGCTATCGCTCTTTCTTCGATATATACAATCGCAGCCATCAGCAACCAGCCCTAAACGGGCTAGGTTAGGTAGCCACATACCGGCATCAAACCTCACTCAAGGTGGCTACTGTTCTCAATGAATAATTCACCCGAACTCATAAATTTTATTATCCTTACTGTTCTTGGTTTGAATAGAGTGGCAGCGAAGTCATGGCCTCGGCGGTGTAGTGGTAGAAAGAAGCCAGCGACAGGATGAGACGTAAGTTCAACTCCCGCCTGAGGTCTAATTTTCGTATTGTATACACTTGGATGATCTCTATAATATGATATTGTTACTTTGGAAAAGATACAAGTCCTGTTTTCATCATTGTCATAAAGAGTCGATCAAATCAAACCTCTTTTTAGCGAGAGCCCATTCCACCGAATACCATAACAACACCGAAAGCTGTGCTCCAGATATGGCAGCATTCGTAAGTTGAATCCAAACTGCTGGATCATCACAATCGGCTTCAAACGCCGCCAGATTATGGAGCACTGAACTCTGATTTTTCCTTCTGACAAGTGCTTTCTTCAAAATTTCTTCGAAGAAATAAAAATGACATAGAGTTGAATAACGAACGTTGTTTAAGACGTAACGTCACACTGCCATCGCTATAGAATGCAGGAGTGAACGAAGCAGACATGGACGCAAAATTTCTATAGTTCGATCTCATGCTAAACAAAAAATGATTAGAAAATAACAAATACATGCATATGTCAGAAAAATTTGGTTTATTGAGATGTGTATAGGCTATAAAAAAGGAGGCTTTGGTCGAGTGGCTAAAGACATTCGATGCGGCTCGACGTGGGATTGACCCTCATCTTCTTCCAGCATGACCCAGCGTGGCTTTCCTCGACGTTAGCAAGGAGATGTGTTTGACTGCTATTCTATGACGTTTGTGAAGAAGATGAATTCCTCAAGCAGAACGAGACGACTGTATGCGCATACATACATACATACACACACACATGTACATACACACACACACGCACACACACACACACATGTACATACACCGGTACATAAATATGTCTATACATGCATATGTGTACATATGTGCGTATACAAATGTATATACATACGTATATATGTGTACTCACAGACATAACTCGACATGTGCAATCCAGCATTACGAAAAAAAAAAGAAATCCAATGAACTGAGGTTTCTTCGAAGTAAAATAAAGTGAAAAGGAAATTGATCCGAACCTTGACGTCCTTTGTTCGTTCGTAATCTCCCGTACAGAAGAGAATTCGGATTCGAGAAAGTCAAGCAATCCGCTTACCGAAGTCATCGCCTGAATTGAAATGAAAATGAACGAGAGAACTATATAAACCATTGCATGTATTTGAAACGAAAACAAAGCAGTCGAGAATCGGACGATGGCCACAACTGAGAAAAAGACAAATGAAAGAGAAATATCGTGACGTCGCCTTCAAAATTCGCGACGATTAAGAAATTTGCGAGTAAAACGCCTAAGTAAACAACGACGAGGCAGATACAATTGGTTACTGCATAATTGCCAAGAGAAGAAGATCAAACATAAAGAGATAGATCACGAAAATAATCAATAATAGATCGAGAAGATGCCAAGAGAACGGTGTAATTTGCCTCAACCTCTCCAGCATTCAAACTACGCTAGTTCGCGCTCGCTGAACGGAGCAGAGATATCGATTGGAGCATCGCCTGTTAAGAAGCCTGAGAGAACTATTCTCATAAGCTGCAAGCCTTTTTGCCATTTTAGGCGCGTCAACTGCTCATAGCTGAAGATCATACGTTTAAGTTTTGCAGTTTGAATAATCCCTGCTCTCAAATTATCGACAGATTCGGAAGTGTGTTGAGAATCAGAAGAAAGAAGTGCTCCTGGGTTTTACGTCGACAACGACTACGTGGATGAAACCGTTGACGGTTGGTTGCTGACAGATAGATGTGTTAAAGCATAGAAAGAGTGGTGGCAAAATGGGCGTCAGCAGGCGCAACGGGTTACAGTGCGCGCTCCCCGATAGACTGAGATCCGGGATCGAGTCCCACATGACGCAAATGCTTTGTACGTCACTCTAAGTCGCTGGATGTGTCAAACTCAATGCACAAAATCGTGCGTTTTCGTCTGGTTTCGTGTTTGAAATATGAGCCTTGACACAATGAAGTGGTAGAAGTTTCAAGCGCAATTACTTTTGTAATTTGCTTCATATGGCGAGAATGATCGATGTTAACTTCTTGTGCATCATCTCGCATAGCCTTATGAGGAGCAGTTTCGATAAGTAGCTTCTTCCATGACTTCTAATGACGATGCTACAAGAGAATCTTGGGTTAAGCATTGATTAACCCCTTAAGGGACGACGTGTACCAGCTGAGGTACACGACTGTTCAAAGGTCTTTCTCGCTGGACAAAACTTTCCTTCTAAATATATGACAATAGACTGAAAGCTTAAATCTCTGAGATTTCAAGAATATGTCTGGCTTTAGAAAAGTCTTTTTATTGCAATGTAGCGGCAAAAATTGAATTATGTTTCACACTCAGTTTACTTCATTTGCTCGGCTAAACACTGTAGTTCGCTATTCACCAAGCACCAATTAGTTCGATAGCACAAATCTCGGGGATTTTGATTTTGTATTTGTTTTTTTGTAAGATTTTTATAGAACGCTATAAGAGCAAAAAGAAGATTACGCTTCACACTGAAATTTTTTATCGTAAAAATAAAGTTGTTTAAGTACAACAAACATATGGCCATATAGAGGAAATTATGAAGTGTCAGCGTGACACAAAAAACTTATGATTTTGCTTCTTAAATAGAAGGAAAACTCTAAATGAATAACGAAAATCGGCGCACCTCATGCAAGCTGCGCCGTGGGATTGATTACCTGCCCTCTCCAAGGGGTTAAATAGGTGTCCTTCACGAAGCCTCTGGAACTACCTCTGCTCTTTGCGTTCAATAACAGCGTTTACTTACTTACTTGGACACTTGGAAGGTCGATTTTTACGAAATATGCAGATCCCAGCACATCCATTTGTCCCTTCTTCTCGCGATTGCCGTCCGCAGAGGTGGTTTGATTCACGAGTGGGCAGTTGGCGCAAGTTTTCACACCGTGTTCTGTAGACTATCGACAGGTGCGAATGCGGATGTGTATACAGCTGATTAATTCACCTAGCGAACATATCCGCTCAAAGTGTAGTAAGGTGGTCGTCCTCGGGAAGGTGTATTCTCGTGGCGACCACTCTACAGTTCGTTTCGGCCATCTGTCGCCTAATCTTCCTACAAGATGACCGACCCATCTGTGTTTCGCTATCGATGTCAATTTTCTAGATCGCGAAGATGAGATAAATTTTTGTGATCTGAGCTGCGCAAGCCGGCTAGGTGTTGTGAGTGCCGACTGATTTTCAGAAGACATCGTTCAAGGGCTGTGTGAGTCGTTCGCATTAGTCTTGACGTGGTCGAAGTATCAGCCCGCGTCTCCGCTGCATAGCAGAGCGCTGGGAGGACTGTTGAATCGAAAAGGTCAGCGCGTAACAGGATTCGTTATTTCCTGGCTTTTTTGAGAAGCCGGAATGCGGCCCACGCTGCTCTCCTTCTTCTGTCAAGTTCTTCCTTCATGTTGGTCTCCATATTCGGTGAACGTCAAAGCTACACGTACGAGGAGATCTCCGTAATCAGAAAACCCTCCACTTTCTACCATTACACCATTGGCTTCTCATGAAGTGAATCTTCATGCGATTGATGCGTACTCATATCTCTTTTCTCTTTTCTTTGTTGAGTTCTCAAAACATCGTTTGTGATCAGTGTTGATCAGTCCTCGCGAGAGACATCTATGCATTTGGGAACATAGGGATTTACTGCATGTTTGACTTATAAAACGCCTGGCAATGGCCTACTGTTGTGTCAAGCCAGTTATGTTGTCCACAAAAAGAAGTATGGTACCAACTTGTCGACCCTGGAAAGACGTATGGCTCCGATCTAGAGCAACAGAATCTAAGCAAAAGCTCAAGCTGTATGCATCACAACACACAATTGAGCACTGCGCTGCACGTGTTTAGCGTTTTATAAGATATGGAACACACCTATCGTCGTTCTGTGAGCATCTTGCGCTAGAGGGGTTTCCCTTGCTTACCAAGAGCTGATAAGATTTCCGAGATACGTGATAAAGAGTAAAGGATTGTGATCGTCTAGCCAATTGCAATGTCAACAAACTACCATTCGAAGTAAGGAGTTCTTAGAGTGAAAACGATAAAAAAAGCCCAAATATGTTGACGAACTTGTAGTTTTTGAGGTATCCAAGAAAACAGCAGAAGCCTCATGCATAAACGAGAAATCGTGAGCGTAGTGGTGCCAAAATGAGATCTAATGAATCACACTCAAATGTGCTGGACCAGAATCGAATACACTAGCCAAAATCTCGCTTCTTCATTTACTTTCGTGTTTCGAATATGAACCTTTTCACAATGATGTGGTAGAAATATGAGGTAGGTGCAAAAGCTATTGCAGCTTCGAGCCGTGCCGAGACCGCAAGTATTTTTGCAACTCGCTTGAAATTGCGAGCATGGTAGATTGGTGGACATTGAATACTTCTGCAGCATATGTGTAGTCTTCTGAGGTTCAAATTCCGCGATAGCTCTATCCATGAAATCTGATGAGCGTGACAGAAAAAAATTACGGTTTGTGCACTCATGAAATGCGTGTCCTTCACTAAACTTCTTGGACAGCCACTGTACAGTATGTGTGTTCGTAGTTCCTGAACCAAATGCGTTGTTGATATTGCGAGTTGTTCCTGTTGCTTTAAGATCGATTTTAGACTCGACCAACAGAGTCGCTTGAAATCGCATATTTTTTCTAACGTCCTCTCCACAGTCTAAAATAAAGAATAAACAGAAATTAATACGATATTAGCAACAAAACATGAAAGGAGAAATGCACTTCGAAATGATGTATAACATATCTTCATTCAAAGTACGTTCCACTATCAAACCGCGTATTTCCAAAATGCACAAATCGTAATTACTTGCTCGCTAACCCAGCAAAAGTCATGAGCTACAGAACACTAAATTTCCGCCATACTAAAACAACAGATGCTAAAAAGCACACATTCATAGATTTTAGTAATTTCTCTTGCAATTGGGAACGCGCGTGGTGCGTCGGAGGCTGATCAATCAGTCTATGATTCTGTCGGTAAGGACGTTTCAAACTCGCCTAGCAGGGCGAAGATCTGGGAATTGGTGAAAGACAAGGCTGGGAGAATAGGCATCACTGAACCTATACATCGATAGGCCACCGCGAATCATTGTAAAGGCCAGATATGCATTCAATCACCTTAATCGAAGCTAGAAATGTAAGACGATAGCATGGCCCGTCTCTCAGCGATTAATGAACACCGAGAGCTTCATCCTTTATCCTTACTTCTTGCAATCAATAAGGCACACTACGAGTTGAGGTAAGTCCATAGAACTGCAAACAGCAGTTTTTGCTATGTATTATATTACTCCTATATTGCTTACGTCGATATGGTAATTAATATATTGCAGTCACTTTGATTGATTTCTTTTGAAGTTTTGATGAATTTGTGTTTTTATGTAGAAAGTGAAATTTCCTTATTGCTTTTTCAGTTCACAACAGCTTTTGACTCTTAGTTAACTGCTCAATGCCACCGATTTGTTACACGATAGCATCGTCTCTCAAGCATCATAAGCGGGTTATACATTTGTTTGCCATCGCAAAATAAGAAGGAGCGACCCTTCAGCTAGGCTGAACACAACCGAACAGCACTTCTATCCACGCCCCCTATTTAGACGCTATTATTCGGCAATCATCAAATTGGCTGGAAAGAGCGTACACTGGGCGAGTGGGTTGGAACACTGTAAGACCCTGGGTGTCGAGTTGACATCTTAATATCTGCTGTGCCTCTGTGTAATTAATTTGTAGAAGCAATTACACTTAGCAGTCAATTGAGAGTCATCGTAGCAAACAAAAATATAAAATCAACATCAATTTTTCTAGAAATAACGAGTGGATCGAGAATGCACCCTTTTTATGTAGAGTGATGTGGAAAACTTCCCTTCTGGCGGGACTCGAACCCACACATCACTCAATCAGGGAGCGCGTGCGCTAACTCGTTGCACTACTGACGCCCATTTTGCACACCACTCTTTCTACGCTACAATGCATCTATCTGTCAGCCGCCAGCCGTCGGCGGCCTGGCCTGGGTAGTCGGTATCATGAGGGTTTGAACGATGGATTATTCTTTCCAAAATAGTTTTTTTCTAATTATGTTGTAATAGTTTAACAAGATCCTAATATGTACTCAAGCATTTTATGCTGTACACAGCTCTTCGTTCAGATTTCTAACAACCATTCGATAACACAAATCTCAACAACTATGACATGTTTGCTTTCAGAAACAAACTTTTTATTGCGCTGTTACAGTCAAAAGAATATTCACTCGCGCTCGGCTCCGTGTCAATTGCATCAGAAAAGGCTTATTTTTTCAGTCATTTTCAATGCTGATGTAACCTTCCGATGGCATAAATCAAAAGAACTTCAACGGTTTACCTTATTTTCAAAAGGATTTCCTGCTGCGCTAAGACAGGAAAAATTAAAATTTGTTCCTCGTCCAAACAGTTCTCTCTGGGCGAAGCTTCTCCATCAAAGTTTCAAAAACCAGTCCACAGATCAAATTTTGAGTATTGGCGCCAATATAACGATATATGATATTCTTGGTAGTTGAAACGGACCTTTCTGTGCGCTATGAGAGCCAAAAGAATACTGGATTTGACAAAACTAGTTCACTTCTAGTATTCGCGCCTTATTAGACCCCCAGAGGAAAACGCAACTTTTGCTCTCACCTGAGAGAACCTCTTCTCTTAGAGGAAAAATCTCAAAGATTTCAATGGTGGACATTGTCTTTAATATGGTTGCACAGTTGCGCTTCGAGAGAGCAATAAAATTTTGTTACTCAGTCAAACATTTCCCGTTCAGCAAAGCCTTTCTTTTAGACTTTCAGTTATCATTTGATAGATAAAATCTTGTCGATTCTGATAGCGTTCATGGCTTGTAAAAAGGACTTTTCATTGATTTGTAGTTGCCAAAAAAGCTTAAGTTTCGCTCTGCGCGACGTCGGCTTCAAGCTACCAGGCTTCGGAGGTATGTGGATAAGATATCTCTGAATTGGCGCCAAGCCAACACTCTTTTACCTGTATGTGAACGAGATTTCTCAGCAAGCGGATCAGTCCGCTGCATAACAATTGCCCTTCAGCTGTTTTCTGCTGGTCTTCGTCGAATTCCTTAAATCATGAGCCTTCATGCTTTATCAAACACTGAGAAAAATGCAGTCATGTTCCTACAAAAACATGGTGTGTTACAAATCGAATGTCTGTGCAAGAAAAGTCACCGAATAAAGTTTTCGTTTGGTCCACCGACTTTTTGGTGGTGTTACCATTATGCTTTGGAAAAGCCTTTCGGTTATGGCACGCCCTGCACACCAAGTACGAAATCCAATCTTCTTTTGAGTGCTACAGAATACTAGCAAGATCGTTTCAAAGACAAAGGACTTTGTTGGAATCTCCACGATTTGATCTGTCGACTAGTTTTTAAAAGTCTAAAGAAATCGCTTTGTTCAGCGAGAAATACTCCAGTGTGAAACAACATCTAACTTTTTTTTTTGTTTAAGCGCAATTGTGAGGCTATCTTAGAAATAAAGCAAACCCTTCAAATTCTTCTGATCCAAGCTATCGAATAATTATCTGAACGTTAAAAACGACCAAAAGATACTTCTTCTCTGAAGGGTCGAAACAGGGTGTAGATACGGAAATCAACCAGTTTTGTGGAATCCAATCTTCTTTTGACTGTATCAGCTCACTGTGAAGTCCTTATTGAAAAGGAAATAAATTTTTGGAGTCTCAGGATTTGCTCTATCGATTAGGTGTTAAAATTCTTTGAAAAAAAGTGGTTAGCCAGCGAAAAATGTTTCAGTGAGGGACATAATTTTAATTTTGTTTTTTTTTAGCGCAGTAATAATGTCTATTCGGAAATAAAATAGCCCATTCAGATTCTCAATTTAAGCTATCAAACGATCACGTGGCCACTGAAAACGACCAAAAATACGTATTTTACAAGGGATCGAAACAAAGTATGGATAACTGGAAAGTATTGCTAAAGGTATTTATTCGGCAGTTGGAGAAATAGAAAATTCAATTTCTGACTTGATTTCTAGAAA
Organism: Parelaphostrongylus tenuis; assembly: GCA_019055375.1. Lineage (NCBI taxonomy): Eukaryota > Metazoa > Nematoda > Chromadorea > Rhabditida > Metastrongylidae > Parelaphostrongylus > Parelaphostrongylus tenuis. The sequence goes on from JAHQIW010003779.1 coordinate 71,897, forward strand.
AGCCTTCATAGTGAGCAGCATCAACAAGGAGGAAAGCACTCCTCGTTTTTGAGTAGAATAGCGCATCGCCCGAACTCCACACCAGATTTTATTAACATTTATATAATAAAGCTTAAACGATTTGTCAGTGCACTTCAGCGTTACGAACAGATGAAATGCTATGGCGAAAAATCCAAGAAAAATGTTTTGCGTGAAAATAACAACAATGTTTTTTGAGGATCTCCATTTTCTAATAAGAAAACCACATACTTGGTAAATTATTTTATTTTCGGCTCTTTTTGCGCATTTTTGACGCCTGCTTTGCGAGAGCGGGAGTACTACCTACCACTCATAATTCGTTCGATTAACATAGATATTTGCCTGTTATACATGAAACTT
>JAHQIW010003780.1:0-63437 GCA_019055375.1 Parelaphostrongylus tenuis
TGGTGATAATTTCCTCAGGATTGCTAGGAGACGCGCTCAACCAGTATTCTATGACATTCAAGAAGAAGCCGAATAACGAATCGAATGCTGGAAATGCAAAATACCAGTATCCGCACAGTGGAAGAAACGCCGTGATGACGGACCACATAAAGTGCTAAAGTAAATTTATACAGTTTGCATATCTATTGAATTCCTGTGCAAATGCACTGACTTCAACTCATAAATCTACCATTGATGTCATTGTGCTCTATGCGCCCCTAAAAAAATAAGCTAAAACTACGTTGATGTTCGATGTGGTCATATCAAGTCCGAATCCAAGTGAAGTATTGGAAAATTCAAAATGCATGTCATAGGATTTATCAGGAATAGGCTTAAAAGCCAACGCTCTGATGAAAGTGAAATCGTCGAATTGTTAGGCACAATGAAGATTCTACTATTCTCGCTCATACTCGTTAATAAAATGGGATGTACGAACATTCATACCGATTCTCAATGAGTAAGAAACGAACAGTTCTTAGTGTTCAAGGACCATAAACCATAGATTACCGGCTGACTTTATTTTTTGGTTCCAGCTGATCAAAGATCCAAGGTCTTGCTCACTTAGATCAATGACCGATCACTAGCACTACGATATTTCCGCGGGTAGACAGTAGAAACACCCATTTGACAGTTTACAAAAAAGCTATTCAAGAGGTAATGGCTTTAGTGGGCTATTTGAAAAACCTCGAAGGCCAAGCTCGTTAGGTGAGGAACTGAGACTCTTTCTGGAGGGCATTTAAGTGTTTCATACGAGTGGTGCTGAAGTAGCGACCGAAAAATGAAAAAATTCCTCGTAATTCCAATATGTCAACGAGACTTTATGGCTCCAATCATAAAATCATACGTTTTTTGATCATGAGCAAAGCAAAGGAGCAGTTACTAGTTTAAGATCATTGGTCGTATTACGAGAAACATGTGAATGGTGGAGATAGGTAAATAAGCAGCTCTGTGTCGTTTCAATAAAATTTCTAACAAGCATCTCTGCGGCATTCTTATTTCGCTTTCAATACGATACCGTAGTTATTCAGTGAAGTGCAACTGAAAGAGTTGAAACATCACCGTTGTTTATTTGAAAATTTGATGCATTAATGAAACTTCTGCGCTTTTGCATATGTAGCAGATGAGGTCTTGAACACTTCACGGCGTCTTTGAAAAGAACTTGCGATCTAAAATTTCTGCCGATGTTTGTGATCTTTTAATCAAAATATTGATTTGAATACAATTCGTCTTCAATATATAATAGCAGCTATATGATAGTATGAGAATAATTGGCCTTTCCTGTATCGAATTCATAACGAATTCTCACATTAGCATACACATTACATTTTCAGAACAAAGTCTGAAACTATTACTCACGACTTGATACAACCGTTAGCCAAACGCCACTGCGACCCCTTGTAATATGCTCAGTTTGTGCTTATTTTTGACAACTGATTAATCATTTGATAGCCTAAATCAAAACAATTTGAACGGTCTATCTTATATTAAAAAAAGCCGCCTTATTTCGCTGAGAGAGCAAAAATAATATGTTGATTCTCATTAGAAAATTTCTCGCTGACCACAACTTTTCCTTCGGAATTTTAAAACATCGATAGATCAAATTTGAAGGGTTCCAAGGATTTATTGGTTTTCAAAATAGACCACGCATTACGCTGTAACAGCCAAAAGAAGACTGGGTTCCACGAAACTGGATCACTTTTTTCATCCGCTCCTCACTTTGCTTTAGAAAAAACGTACTTTTTGGCCGTTTTCAGTGTACTCAGATATTCATTCGATGGTTCAGAACATTGGAAAATTAGTAGTGTATTTCTTCTCCACAAGGGCCCTCTTATTGCGCTGAAAGAGCGAAAATGAATTTATGTCTCTAATTCAGACATTTCTCGCTGACCAGAGTTTTTCCTTTAGAGTTTTAGTAACTAATCAATAGATTAGATTCCAAGAACTTTAGTGACTCATTTGGTTTTGAATATCGACCTCATCAAGTTGTAACAGCTAAAAGAATGCAAGGGGTTGAAGTGGAGCTTGGCTAACGGATATGTACCCATGACTCCACTATGTCCATAGTGCCATATGATATGCCACAATTGCATCGTAGAACATGGATTTTGTAGTATACGTATTAGCTATCATATCATGTAGCAATTCAGAGTAACTATGCTATGTGAACTTAATGCAAAAGCCAATCCAATACATTGATAAACCCACCTACTGTAGGTAAAAACAGATTCTTCCGCGGCACATTAGAATCCGACTCTTTCGCACGTTAACTATAAATATTCAAGCATAGAAAAAAACTTTATCATTTTAGAATACAGCGATGAATTTCAATCAATGTGCACTATCATTTTTGACAAACCGTTTCCATTGTTTTCTATTTTTCGAACATTCAACGAAGCTGGTATGATTTCGAAATGGCGATTTCCATTCTCTGTGACGTTCACACAGGATAACGTTGTGAAACGATTCTGCTCACGTGACTCACCATAAAACAGTTTTGCAGAAATTTTTGACGCACTGTAAAGCTGAAAGTCTAAGGAGGAAAACTATAGCTAAACTGTTTGTGGCTTAATAATCTAGCTACAGCAAAAATAAAGCCGCTTATTTAGTTCCCATCAGCGTTCTTACTCATAACTCTCCCGAAGATTCTACGACGCTGAATGTACTTTCAGATTGTCATTTGCGATGCATCAAAATAGAATTCTTTAAGCTTCAATGTGAAGAACTAGTTGACTTACTCTGAATGAGAGAAATTTTGAGCTTCACATTACATCGATTACTACTGACATGAGAAGTGCATGAAGAAAAAAAAATGTCCTCTGAAATGATTTCAATTTGAGTGAGGCATTGCGACATTTTAACAGATGCTCAAAATCCTATTTCTACGTCATCTTCTCCTAATAAGCATATCTGTAAGCATTGATTGAAAACGTACTCATTGCAGTCTTCGTAGTTCATTGTCTTATAAGATCCAACCGTTTAAAGCTTTGCTTTGTGCAAAAAATTCGACTACTTTAGAAACATGAAGAAAGAGATATGTCAGCCAGATGAAATTTTTTCTATGTGAAATGCCATTTATTACATTTCAGAAGATCACTACCATCTCATTTAAAAATATAAGAGAAACCACTAAAGAATTCATGATCGTTGTAACACAATTACAATTGGTCAACAAGCACGATTGAAAGGAACCCTCCCTTCACGAACTGTGCAAAAGCAAATAGGGGAAAGTCAGACTGTATCGCAGAATAGCAAATCAGATGGTGGGAATCAAATTTAACTCGTGCCATCTTTATTCACTAGAATTTCTCTTCGGTATTTACGGACGCATTCACTGAAATTTTTCTTCGGGTAATCCCTTCTGTGTAATTCACTTTCAATTAAAATTTCGCATACATTCGTCCTCAATGATCTATTCTGTGCGCTTCGGAATAGCAGTCTGTTGAAGAAGTTTCCTTGGAGAATCTTATCCTAACCAGTTGGATATAAAACTTTGGAACTACTGCAGAATTAAATAGGTGCTACGCCGAAGTTTATGCTCTTGTTGTGCCAAACACCGCTATTACTTGTAAAAGATTTGATATGAGAAAAGGAATATTAGTCTTTGGTCAAGTCTACAGTATTTGACCTTTTGGGAGAGCAAAATGAAAATTTCCGCAGAAATGGCAAAACTTCAGACCGATGATATTGCGATTTTACTGTTGGTCACTATCTCAATAATGACTGAATGTGGAGTGGTACCTGCAGGCAGAGGTAGTGAACAGCTAATGTTGTTGCAGTACAGACACTTCCAATCTCATCACAGAAAGTAGTTTGTGAACAGTAATCAGAATGAATATTTCTTACACGTCATCGGTCCACAAATTCGAGCCTTTCAATGAAACGATTTTCAGCTCACAATAGGAGAGAAAAATGAGTCTAAAAGACTATCCAATAGAGCGGTCTAATTTTTGATTGCAAATAAGACGGAACTTCGTTGCAACAAGCACTAGGAACTCCGTCGTCACAGGCTTGTCATTGCCTATTGCCATGATTTATACCAACATGGGCATGATTTCTGCTCAAAATCAAGGTATTGCAGGCAGCAGGGATGGAGTGCAAGCATTTGTATCACGTATTGTGATGTAAACAGTGAGTGTACAACTCCTAGGTTTCAGGTGTCTTTTCTTTTGCGCAAATTCTAAGGAGAGTAGAGAAATGAGCTTTAGTGTTCTAAAAATTCGCCTGCTTTTCAGTGCTTTCTTGGCTATGCGTCGCTTCACAGGAATCAATCGGATGCTCTCCTCAATAAATTCTTTGCAGTAGTGAAAAATCTGATTTTCAGATCCTCGATGTTCTCGAACGCGATGGCCGTAGAGCACTTTTACCTGATCTGTAATCTCATCTACTTTGAGTCAACTCAATGTTACGATCGTTCACGAACAATGCAATGTCAGAAAGGTTTTTCTTCTGATCAATTGGCAATGCGTGAGTTTTCAGTCTTGCACGTCCATTCATAAAATTTTAGCCAGATGATGTATTTGGGAAAAATAGAACAAAGTTTATGAACCTTGAAAAAACAAATGATTTATGGAAAACTGTAAGATAATGTATTACAATATGCAAAAAGCTAACACTATGGCACTGAAATCAAATCCTTTGCAGTTAATTCTCGAAGGGATTTTTTAGCGCCTTTTTCAAAAGCGACACGTTGTCTGATGTGTCAATTAATGGCGTGACTAGCCTGGAGAACCAGAAGAGAATCAGTGACCAAAACTTTTTTTCAGCGTTTCTTGCTTTGCCAGTGTATAAGACGAGGTGCTTTTCTTAGACTCAATGCCTTTTGCTGACACGATGAAAGTGAACTGAACTCGACAACACGGTGACGAGAATTTGCACTCGACCAATGATGCTGCAGCCGGGGCAAAAATATGATGTGTATGACGCAAGTAGCGGCTATTTCTCCGCAGCACTTGACAATTGGAGGAGCTATCTCGGTTTTAACAGCTTCCTTTTTTTTTGCGACCTTGATTTTTTGAAGCAAAGAGATCTGTGTAGACCACAAACATCATCATGGCGAATTGGTACGATGTGGCAAAGTGTGGTCAACGTAGCGTTTAGGATGTTAGCATCGGGTCCACTTGGACAGCACTTCGCTTCAGCACCTGCCGTTGCCAGCGGAAACTAAATTTTAAGTGTAATGTGTTTTAGACAAATATTTTCATTTGAATGGTAATTATTGTAGCAATACAGCAGCAACGAATTGGCAAGCCTTAGAGTGCTCAGAAGTCATTGTATGGTGAAAATCACATGAAGGTGTGCCACGTGATTAGCTTCCATATGGCGCTTTCTTCAAGAAATGGGTAAAAAATTTGCAAGCAAGAATTACATGTAGAAGATCTGTTTGCTTAAAAACTAAGAAAATGCTTCCGTTGCCCCTCAAGTGTATGAAGAGGTAATTTGGAAAACGTTACAACAACAGTGATATTCACTGAACCTGAGCATATCATTCACCGATAAAGAACAAACTGACTAGGATTCTCAAAGTAACGGTGAGTAATTTGGGAAAAGCCCATTGCCAGTTCCTGCTATGCAATGTCAGTGAAAAATGTAACTTATATTGCTGGTTCCCGGTTTATTTAGCATATTCAAAATTCGTTTCGTAGTGGCCATGTTTCAAAAAAGCTGTAGCAAGAACAGATGGAAATTTAAAAGAGATATCTGTTAGAGAATCATAGCGCATGGTTAAGTCAATTCAACTACGACAGCAAGATCGCTGAGTTACCAGCAAAGAGAGCCTGAGATGGCTTGGAATTCGTGATTTCCTTTTCGTATACTAAGATTTCTCTCTGCAAAATGAAGGCTCGAGCTATGCTTTTCACTCAGTCGTGTATTAACCTAATCGGTTGCTTTCGGCAATATCTCGTCGGTGGGATTTTTTCAAGGGGAAGATATTTTCATAAACATTAACCAACTTTTCCAACAAGGTGTTCTTTCATACAAATTGAACTGCTTTAGGATGGAAATGAAGTTTACAAGCAAGAAATGGCGTCTGGAACAAAGTGCTAGTAATTCGGAAAACCTGTAGCAGAGATCGTTGCAATGGTAATGTCGTTCTAATAGCCTAAAAAAAGCTAGAATGAACAAATTATTCTACTGCATTTCAACACTTCGTTTTGTTTAAATCGAACTGTCTGTGTCGATGGTCATGACTGGAGAATAACACACTTTTAACACCGACCGTGAAATCAAGCATATCATTGAAATAGTTAAGATTTGCGTCATCGAATGGATAGAAAAATCTGAGAGAAAAGCCGTGTTCAGCGAAAAGTACTCAAATGTCCACGGAGTTTTGTTATTGTTGCTACAGCACGCCAGGAGGTTTCCTTCACAAAACACAAGCATACTATTGAAATCCTCGATATTCAAACTATTGACTGGCTAATGAAAGGAGATGGTTTGATGTCAAAGTTGCAAAATCCTACCACATACAGGTTCAAGCTATGCGCACCGCATGTGAAATGGAATCTTAACTTCAATGTTACAGTGCAATAAATTTTTTTTGTAACATCACAAGCACTATCGAATTTTGCGGAATTCATGCTATCGATTAATTACTGCATTTCTTCAGGGAAAGCTTTACTCATCGAAAAATGCTTGAGTGTGAAATGAAATTTTCTACACTACTATAACGTAATAAAGAGGTCTTTCAGAAAACAAATACACCCGTCAAATTTTCGAGACCTCAGCTATCGAATGACTCTTTCAATGATTGAAAGGAGCAAAGAATATTTTCCACAATGACGAACGGTCGCTCTTCCTGCACCTATTCCAGGTACGTACTACAATTACCTTCACGTAGTTATCTATTAGAGGGATCTAGTTGAAAAAGATGTGTTTTTAAGCTAAGTTCTTGAGGAAGAGGCGATGAAAGTGCACATTAAGGGTACAAAGTTCGCTTATCTTTTTACATAGCTGTGATATTGACGCTGAAAAGAAGAGATTTGTTAGACATGTAGCTGCTGTACATGTCAAAAAAACATTTATGAAAGTTTCAATAAAACCCAATAATGTGGAGTGGTGAGGTCGGTAGTGCAACGGTTCAGCATGCGTTCTCGGAAAGAATGAGATCTGGGTTCGAATCCCAGCTGAAGCAAATGTTTTTACACACCACTTTACATTATTGGGTTTATTGAAGCATCAAACCACCACAAAAGGCTTTCAAATAAAATGAATCCTGATTGGTTTATGCAAGTATTCTTAATTTGAAACTTTGGTGGGAAACCATATCGAAGCCAAGCGAGCAAATGAAGAAAGCTGAGTGTAAAACATAATTTTTTTCCGCTACTACAACGCAATGAAAAGTCATTTGTAAAAAGCAAACAGATCTTCAAACATGCAGAGATTTAAGCTTTCAAGTGATTCTAAATGATTGAGAAAAACTTCGCCCAGCGAAGAAAGCTCTTCAAACAGTAGTGTTCCTCAGCTGGTACACTTTGTCTTTTAAAAGTTAACCCCGTTTTGTACACTTGACAGCGCTTTTGTTAGCAGTTATATTGCACGGTCAGAGCACTTCATCGTCAAGAAGAGGAGCATGCTGCCCAGGAGATTTTTATTGGTATTTTCAGTAAGAAGAACGTCAGTGCGTTCTAGCAATCCTTATTTTGAAAAAGACATCTTTTAGAAATGAAAATATGGTTTACTCGTGAAGGGTTTACAACGACGTGCACATGGCCGTCCCAAAGTTATTTTGGGAGGATGAAAGTAGAGCGAGGTACACGAAGTCGCATTGAGGGCAATCAACTAAGTAATACTTAGTACGCGCTATTTTAACAGGCATGTCTAGTGGGAAAGTTTACAGCAGCAACTAACTTTATTGTAGGGTTTTAGTGGGTCTATATATTGAACAGATACCGAAGAATGATTGAAGAATATCTCTTCTCTAACCCACCGAAATTAGGTCAATAAGGAGAGGCAAACCGCATAAATATAAATAACAAAAACAATGGTGCTAAAGCCTAGGCGGAAAGATGTCTCTAAAACTACTCTTTTTAATGAATGAAATAAGCGCCGATCCAAAAAGTGTCTAAGAAACAGTGGCTTGGAAGGCTGCGCAAGAATCAAAGAAATTCCACTTGAAAACTCCAGTTCACGAAGTGAACAGTAATCCCAAAAATTTATGCAGGGTTAATTCCCCGAGAAACTGTGTGAACGAAAAGGCACCGTGCAACTAACGAAGCTGGAAGACCGAAACACGTGCCTTGCACTGTATAGGTGCCCCTAAAAGACTTCATGAAATGCTCAAAATATATTATCAAATCCAAAATTTATTTTGAGTTATCAATGGCTGATGTCGCATGCAGTACTCTTCATTATTTTTTACGAATTATAATTACCTCCTGATCTAGCCGATTTGATGATTTTTGGGCATCGTAGCTAATGAATATAATCAGCAACTTGAGAATCAGTGCCATTATATCTTTTGTAGAACTTGTTACAATTGTCTGAATGCTAAAAACGATATGAATGCACAGTAAATCAGCGTTCTTTTCATACATAAGATCTATATATGTTCCAAGAGCATATGAGGTTGCAGAGCAAGTGAGAAAACAAAAGATTCAAAAAGTTATTTCGCTGAATTGATAGCATATTTCGTATTTCGAGCCTTTTGTTTTATTCTAGCCAATTATTTTGAAGATGGAAAAAAGCCCTAATTGAATAGCAAAAATCTCGCGCCGCTTTGCGATCCGCGATGCGCACAACGTTTTCTATTACCGCCCTAAGAGGGTTAAAATAACAGACTAGACACCCCGAAAGCGAAGCGCATGTTCTCCTCGTAGGGGCTGCGCACCAAAAAGGTTTTTCAGAAATTAAGCTTAGCACTAATATCTCCATTTTCTATCTGTCGCATGGCTATCAATGAACTAGGTAAAAAAAGTCGAGGAAACAGGAATGTATTCCATACAATTTATAAAGAAAAGTGGAAGATTTTAGGATGCATGAGCATATTTGTCACTGAAAGTTTGTTTATAGACGTCCTTCCACTAATAGTTAGTTTTCCCGCACAAAAAAATTGCTCAGAGCCAAAAATTTTGCTGGATATTACCAATAATCCGTTATGAAGTTGGAGCAGTAATCCAAAAACAAGACCTTCTTTTCCTTGAATTGTAGAACTTTCTAGAAAAGTCTTTCGACAAACCAAAATTAGCACCTGTTATGCTATCGAATGGCTGCAGAAAAAGAATGAAATTTGAAAAACTCTTCAATAAAAGCTGCAAAATGTTTTTTTTGCAACGACGTGACTATTTCGCCCAAACATCGTGATTTTTAGGACAAATGAACAGTGGGTTTTACTAAAGAGAACTCCCTTTTAAATGTCTATGCAGTAGTGTGCATCATTCAGTAGTAATACTGTGTTCTAAACAGCGGAGTGGAGCAGTGGTTAGAAATGCTGTGCGTCACACGCAAGGTCGCTGTTTCAAACTCACATTCATGGTTCATCGAGTCTCCCATTTCTCCAAAGTCGGCAAATTGGTACCAGACTTGTCGGCGAGGGTGAGCAGCACTGATTTGATAATTAATAGACCATCTTGAGATAATTTGAAGGCTAGATTTATATTCAGTTATCTCAAATGAAATTGATAATTGAAAGCGAGTGCTTGGCGCTCTCCAGGGAATGATCAACCCCGAGAGCTTTATTCTTCTATTCTTTTAATTTACTGTAGAACGTAAGTTTCTTAACTGAATCACCTTTTCTCCATTATGGTCCACGGCAATACAAATTCGTCTCGACGCGACGCTGCGCGGCACGATGCAAAATGTCGTACCCCAACATTCAATGCCCTTGAAAACAAACTTCAGTTGCGCAGTTGGATTGTTTAAAGCCTTACCGAAGTTGTTAAGCCGCAGCCACACGCGTTTCGGAGGCATGGCCCACCTTATCCGTGATCCACGTCCAGCACTGAACCCTACTTCATAGAAGGTATGAGGAGACTCATGTGGTGATAACACCTGATATTGTGTTATCTTTTTCTCATTTGACGGATTGCGGCCGGTAGACATGGATTGATCCATCTAATAGAGAGGTTAAGAACAGTCGATGAGATGGATCAACTTCTGTCGAAGAGCCGCAGTCTATCGGCTGATTAAAAAATGGTGATAACAAAATATCATGTGCCATCACCACATAAATCTCTCCATCCCTGCTATAAAGTAGAGTTTAGTGTGGGGCGTGGTCCACTGATGAGAGGGGCGATGCCCGAAACGAATATGGCTAAAATGTAACAATTTCGGTGAAGCTCTGAAAATTCTACGGGCTATAAAGGAATTGATTTCTCGTTCTAATGATTATTGATAAGCTTACACAAGGTTTTTTTAAATGAATTCTTACCGCAGTTGACGTTTTTTCGGTTCCCCTTCGTCAAAGCTACGATGTCACGAGTTTACCACATCAGTTTAACATCTGGCAGTGGGTAACGTAAAGCACTCCAATGAGGTAATGTCTGATGGAGAAGCCTTACTATACATTGATAAGTTGAAGTGACCCATCGTGATCAGAGAACTTCATGGATCGTGGGTGACTGACAACTGATCTGCTTGCTCCTTTGATCATAATCCATCATGCAGTAGTCGCCTTAGCACTACATAGCATCTGGCAGGGTGAGAGGCTGTAATTGACTTCCAGCGCTGGTTTTTAGAGATAATTCTCATTAATTCACTCTTTATGCTAGCATTATCACTCGTATTTGAAATAGTGGTAGTTATATATTGAGCGGCGATAACCTTTCAAGCCGATCTCATGCAACTTTTCATAGAAGTATGAAGATAGTTAGAAATATTATATTTCTGGCTGCAACTTATCGTTGCTGGTTTTTCAAAACACCTCTTTATAACACTCTAGCACGCAGAATAAGATTTTGTTTCCACTAACCTTCCGCCTCCATTTTTATCATGCGTTGTGATAAGTGATAGAAGCTCGAAAAACACATGCGCTCGTAGAGAATATTTAGTAGTATCAGAGTCTACGTTTCTGTCCAAAGTTTCTAAGCGCCATCGGTCGCCCCACCCAGATGCCTCCTCTCCCTTCGCTCCGTGAGTTGGTCGATAAACGAACTCACCGGAATGGTTCATAGCTGAGTGAAATGTGAGGGGAAGCCATAGCGACGACTTGTTAGTAAGGTAATTGCCTGATCTACCGCGTAGCTCGACAGAACCACACTGCATTAAAACGACGGCAACTACTGTTCTTTTACGGAAAGTTTTTTCACCTCAGCGAGAGAAACTAGGTAGAAACGCATGATTCCGATACTACAGAAAATGCTCTACATGCTGATATGCTTTTCGTGCTTCCAGAGTTTTCTACTCGTGGTGAAAAAAAGAAAGGCCAAATGCGAGTCAGAAACAAAATTTTATTCTGGATGCTACCGTGTTACAAAAGGGTGTTTTGGAAAATTGGAGACGTGGAGATGAAGTCAGAAATTTAAGCTATCTACTTATCACTAGCACTTCTATGAGAAGTTCCTACCCAGCGAATGAGATCGGCTTAGATATTTGTCGTCGCCTGACATATGAGTATCGTAACAGCTTTTTTTCGACTGTTTTTATAAACCTCACTCAGAAATAATAGTAATCTTATAATCACATGATGTATTTTGAGCCTTTTGTGAGGTTTGGTTAGGCACTTATAGGTGCTAGACGGACTCGTTTCGCCTTTGCGCGCTCATTAGTAGTACAGTGCCTTTCAGTTCGGCCAATCTCTTAGGGTTACACCACTACTTATTAAGGAACCGGCGCTGGATAACAGATCACCGGAAGTCAGGTAATGAATTCCCGAAATTACGGCGACCAACAGTCGAGTTCGTAGCTGGTGAAATGAACCATACCTCTTTATTCGATTGCTTCATAGACCTCGCTCGAACATTGATAACCGAATAAAGATATGTGATTTATTTTACCAGACACGAACAGGATACTCAATGCAATGTCGGGGATTTATCACCTGACTTACAGTGATTTGTCATTCGGCGTCGACTCTCTAATAAGTAGTGACGTAACCTCAGGGAATTGGCCGGCCCGAAAGGCATTGTGCTACTGAGGGGCCTGTCAGAGTGACACGGGCCCGTCTAGTAGTGTATAAGTGCCTTACCAGACCATACAAAAGTCTTAAAACATGTTATGTGGTTATCAGATTGTTACTGAAATAGCTTTTTTGCAGAAGCTAGATCGGCACGGACAAAATCACAACTGTCCTGCATCTTTGCAACTGAAAAGGGATTCAGTGGCAAACCTATAAACGTCCATTGCGTGATTCACATTTATTTCAGAGTGCTTAGCATATGAAGAGTGAATGATTTTCTCGAATCTCAGGAATGATTCTGCTTGTTGATGTTTGCATTTGTAGAAAAATGAGTTTTTACGGAGATCAAAGTTTTTTAGATTGACTTTTTGATAGATTTTAAGATCACAACAACACTAATTGATTCCCAAAAGCAATCAATTTCGTACTGCATGGCTATGCAAGCAGTATATCATTGTGAAACAGTTCCGCTCACATGATTCACGACAAGGCAATTTCTCAGAAACATTCGTCAAAGATTCGTCAACGCTCTATAGTGTTGAAAATGCAAAGACAAATTGTAGCAATGATGTTCGTCTCTTAGAATTTCAGCTAATAACCCGCGAAGTCGCTTATTTTGCTTCAACTAGCGTTTCTAAAAACTCATATCATGACCGAAGACTCTAGAGCACTGACCGTGCTTCGAAATTATCATTATGGAGGTATTAAAAAATAAAACTTTTTGTTTTCAAGAACTTTACTTCACTTATCTGACCTTTTTTTTATCTCCACATACGTCAGTCACAACTGACAACAAACGATGCTACTTATACAGAGAAAGAAATGTATCCAGAATGATTTTACTTCAAACAAGGTACTGCCGCTATTGAACAGTTCTTCGAAATCTGGATTCTAAATTATCTTGATCTGATAAGTGATTTTATCAACAGTAAAACGAGTTCTGGTCTTCTCCACTAGCTGAATTGCCGCAGTAGTGTTCACTGTAGTTCTGAGTAATTCATTTCCTATAAGATCTAGCAATATTTGTTTCTTAGCGTTGCATTTGTAAAAGGTTTTGGAGTATTTCGGTAAAAAGGGAGAACTGAGTCAGTTTGATGAAATCTAATTGAGGAAAACACCATTCATCAATTTCAGGTGATTCCTTTTGAGCGCTTACGTAGATGAGATAGATTATTGAAGAGCTTGCGATCGTTACACAACTGGTAAGAAATTTTTCTGCACGGACGTACAACAACAGATTTCGTTTTCTCTACACATAGAGAAGAAAGCGCGAAAAACTAATGCGTTGCATAAATATTCACATTGATGAGAAAATTGGGGCATTTGAAAAGCGAACAAGAAAGACTCGGCTAGAGGCACCTCGCTCGCTTTTTTGACAATGAAGACTTTCCCTCCTCATCTCTCTGCTCTATGAAGTCCTTCATGGTGAAGGATTCGCGTTCTTCACGACAAGACTGCATGACTTCACGCAGCTGTGTTTCTTTTCAAACAATCATGACACGGTTCCCCTTGATCTACCTCATCTGAGTGAGCTTTCAGCACTACCTCATTCTCCGGCTGTTTCTTAGTTCTTTATTGTAATTCTAAAGCAATTTTTTGGCAGTCAGCCGACCTATTTGTCATATAAAAGATATGTAATGCGTCTCATAGAGAAAGAGCTGAAGAAAACATCAAAGTTCAGCAAATGGAATTCCCGCTGTTGCTGAAATTTTGCACCGAAAGTTGTGTTTCGTTTCTATCAATCAATATCCTCTTCTACAGAATTTCTCTTTTAAGTGCACTTGTAATGTCGACGCCTTGTCGATTATGAAATTCTATCTTGTAAAGGGCAGATTTTATGTCTTAGCATCACAAATTAGGTGATGAAAATCAGATTTGAGTTAAGCCACCTTTGGAATAAATGCATTCGTTGAAAATTCATTTCGAGTAATCCTCTCCACGTAAGTCGTTTTAATGAAAATTTGGCAAACATCTGCTCTCACTAGCCTATTCTGTACTAGAATCTGTCACGATTGCCTCAAAAGATGTTGTTGAGTGTCAAATAGATTGAAAACACCTAGATCTATTGGAAAAATCAATTAGCTGCTAGACCGAAATTTACGTATTTTGCTGTGGCAAACCACGTTGTTACTTCTATATGACCTAATTCAAGAAACCAATATTGATTTATGAAGTTTACTCAGTTTTTTAGAAGGCAAAATGAAGAGTTTTGCGAAAGCGGTGAGACTTCAGACTCATCCCATCGTGATTTTTCTGCTGACCACATTTTTGACAGTTTTTGGATGTGGAGTGATACCTGCAGGTCAAGGTAGTGATTAGAAGAATGTTGCTGTACTACGGATTTTTTCACTCATTGACGATAGTTTATGGAAACTGATAAAAATGAGAATGTTCTTTCTGAAAACGAGGGGCAACTGAAAAATTGGCCAGATTTGCTGGAGAGGAACTTTTTGTGGGAATATTAGTAGTCATTCACCGCTGAGACTTGAGGCACAAAGAAATGGTGTTCTTTGGATGTGAGCACAGTGTTTAAAATAAAATCCGATTATGCTATGGAATAATTGCTAATAGTGCGAAAAATAGAGCTTTGTCCGGAGAGAAATATGTGCGTCTGAAACCAAGAAATCTTCTCCTGTAGCAACGTTAAAAAGAGCTTTTTTTTTTGAAAACCGGAGACGTGGGGATGTGGCTAATGGAACTTTTAACAGAAAAGAAATGAGCCTGAAAGACTGTCCAACGAAGGGGTTTGATTTTTGGATGCAAATACGACAAAACTTCGTTGCAGCAAGCACCAGGAGCTTTGTCGTCACAGGCTTTACATTGCCTGCCGCCATGGTTTATACCAACATGGCCACGATTTCTTCTCAACATCCTGGTATTGCAGGAAGCAGGGATGGAGTTCGAGCATTTGTGTCACGTATTGTAATGCAAATAGTAAGCTTACAGCTTCTAGATTACAAGTGTTTTTTTTTCTGCTCGTTCTAAAAGGAGTAGAAAATGAGCTCTACTTTTCTAACAGTTCGTCCACATCCTAGTACTTTATAGCTATGCATATCTTACTATAATTGGTTACGATATCCTCCTAGTTTATGAAGTAGCGAAAAGTTTGTCTCAGCATGTCTCACAGGTTTTTGATGTCCTCGAAAGCGATGGCCGTCGCGCACTTTTACCTGGTGCTGTAATCTCATCCATTTTGGGTCAACTTAATGTCACGATCATTTACGAACCAATGCAGTGTCAAAAAGTTTTTTCTTCTGGTCAACTGCGAAGAAAGTGAGTATCTTTTTTGAACGCCCATTCAAAAGATTTTAGGCAGAGGATGTGTCAGGAAAAAAGCAGAGCATTGTTAATAATCCCAATGAAGCAAATGGAAAACTACTACATAATAGTTTCTAGCATGTAAAAAACTAACATCGCTCAGATTGCAACCTTTGCAATTAATGGCACTTGTTGAAGAAGTTTTTAACGCACTTCTTTCTTAAGAACGATACGGTATTCAATGCGACAGATGATGCTATGACGATTTCTGAAGAAAGAGAATTATCGCCCAAAACCGTTTTCAGCATTTTTTCAGTTTTTTATTGAATAAGAAGAAGCGTTTCTCTGATTCTCTTCAGTTTCCTGCAGACGCCGACATGATGAAAGAGAACTGCATTATTGTCGACAACACAGTGACGAGAATCTGCACTCGACCAATGATGGCTCAGGGAGGGCAAATGATGTGTATGATGCATCTAGCGCCTATCCCTCCGCAGCACTTGACAATTGGAGGAGCTATCTCGGTTTGAACAGCTTCCTTCTTTTGTTGCAACTTTCACTCTATAAAGCAGAAAAGATCTTTGTAGACCACAAACATAATTATGGCGAATTGGTCGAGAACGATGTGGCAAAATGTGATCAACAGAGCAGTTCGGATGTTAGCATCGGGTCCATTTAGATTGCACTTCGCGTCAGCATCTGCCGTTGTCAGCGGAAACTAAATTATGAGTGTGACGAACTTCGAACAAGCCTTTTCCTTTCAACGATATTTATGCCATTAAAGCATTAATAAATTGACAAACCTCATGAATGGTCTATAGTGATTATGATGTCGAAAATTACACGAAAGTGTAGAATGCGGTGCACTGCAATTTGATGCTTTCTTCACAAGTGAATAACAAATTTGCAAAAAAAAAAACTTTTCTTCGCTCAGATATCGAGAAAATACTTCCATTATTGCTCCTCTTATGATCATAAAGAGACTACTTAAAGAAGGATTACAATGATAATAATTATCCGCCAATTTCAAGCATATTATTTAGCGGTGGGTTCTCGTGATCTGCGAGAAGCCCAGCACTATATCTTGCGATGCCATATCGTGAAGAAATATAGTTTACATGTATATTTGTCGATTTATTTGGCCCTTCAAAGTTTATTTGAAAGCGGCCATACTTTGAAGATCTATAACAAGCGCAAATGTGAAATTAATAAGATAAACACAACGCTAAGTACAAGTCTATCAGAAAGTCACAGTGAATGGTGTTGTTAACACAGCCACAATAGGAGGAGTGTTGATATGCGAGCAAAACTGGGAGCCTGTGGCGGATTAGAACTCTCGATCTCTCGATATGCCTTTCACCTAGTCATATTTTCTGCTATTAGATGGGACTCGGCAATCGCTCTCTAATGAGACTGATTGTGAAGGGGCAAGCATGCGCATAAACACCACTTATCACTTCCAGTTAGTGCCTCTTCATACAAATTGGGCAACTTTATGATAAAATGAATTCCACACAGCAACTAGAGATATTTAGGTGGTGAATGAATCGAAATGTTTCTAAGAACTTGGTGCACCTACAGCAAAGACCATTACAATGATAAGATCGTCTTGCATAGATTATTGCCTAATTCAATGAAAATATAAAAATCTATCCGGCTAGCATTCCCAGGTCTTCGCTTTGTTCAAGGCAGGATTGGTTAGAGTCGATGGCCTACGGGTAGTGTTTGAAACTTATAAAACTATATGCCAGCATTGCCGGCCAGAAAAGCTGATTGACTACGCCGAGTTCAAAGGATGTCAGTTTCCAAAATAAAGTTACAGCTTCGCAAAACTGAAAAGTAATTCACCTTTTCATATCTCTCCATGTGTGGCTCACATCATTCAAATGCAGGTCCACTACCCATTTTGTGGTTGATAATCTGACTAAATTTCCTCACTGAGTCGTCCATCTTTTGCAGTTCACTTAGTTTCACAAATGAGTGCTAAGCTGACTTGATCTGAATTAGCTCCTAATGTTCGCGACATTTCAGTAGCAAATATAATTATGTGGAACATGATTGCAAATGCACACTGCAGTGATATTAAAGACACTGAGGGCCTGAATACGCTTCTTCAAAAGTAGAAAATGCACTTTATTTTTCTTGATAAGCTCACTACTTATGCACCCGTCAGTGGAAACTTCTTACCTGTTGGCTACTGTGAAATGTGGCCAATAAACAGGATTGTTGCATATGCAATTGTACCGAAATTCGTCGTTCAATTCATTTCATAATTGACATGATGAAAACCCTTTTGTAAATAACATCGGCGGTTCTTTAAGTTCGCATTTTCAATGTACCACTGCGAATGAGCTCGTGAAATGGCGTGGAATGCGAGTTACTTGGCACACATTTTCACTCGCTAACTGAATTGCTCCTCATATGAAGAAAAATTGATATCTAATTTACGCCAGAGTGCAAGTTTCGTAATATAATAACCTGTGAGTAACATCTTATAAGACACAACTTTCAAACTCTCTTTGATGTGCACTGTTCTGGGCAGTTACTACCTACACAGTCACCAAAATGATGGTTATCGTCTCCACAATGTCAACAGTCGTTTTCCGCTTTTGCAGCTTATCTTTCTGCCATTTGCATTCATCTTTCACCTACTTGGCGCCTATTAATGTCGTCATCGCTTTGTACGTCATAGCTGAGCTTGGAGAAACTGGTGAGACGTCTTCTAGGGAATTTTTTTGACTTCTCAGAGAGTTTTGGAACTTCCCAACTTGCGTAACTCAAAACAGTCCATTGAAGCACTCTTTGCGACGAGTGGTACGAAAACGTGGTACGTAGAACGGATCATCTGAAAAAAAAAATGGCAATAAATGCGCAGATAGATCAGGAGCCAAGGCTCAGTTGTTGCTTCGTCTTCTCCCTTGTGATGTTGCGACATAAATGTCGAGCTTATCGAAAGATATGATGCTCAGCGAATTCCTTGAGCGAGGAGGACCCACTGGGCTACTCTTGCACGCGATAGGGAAAAATGGAAGAGTTGCTGGTACCCGCTCAAGTCACTCGACGATCAACGGGACGACAGGTGATACAGGTGATACTCCAACAGTGGCAATCGCCGAGAAGAAATGCGATTTAAATGGACCCGATGCCAACATTTGAGGAACTCTCTCCAGTACACTTTGCCACATCATATCGATTAATTCGCCATGATTATTTGTGGTCTATAGAGATTTGTTCTTCTCAGAAAACGAGTTTGTATATGAATAAAGCTGTTCGAACCATGACAGCCGCGGTGACTGAAGTTTGATTAGTGGGAATAAGCGTTATTACATTTTTGTCTTACACTCCATTGTTGCGAGGTCCATTTTAGGGCAAATTCCCATTGCCGACAATGATGCACTTCTGCGGCATGCCTGCCGATAAGTGCAAGAAAATACGAGTCCCAGAATGATACCTTCTTCCATTATAAGTCATAAGAGAAAATACATCAAAGCAGTGTCTAACACTGATTTTTTCACTCTTTGAAACTCCATAAACCATTGCCTGACTCTATGTATACTACTTCACTCGGACCAAAGAATACTGAAATTGATTGAAATCCGTCATCCCTTCTGACTGTTGATTATAGTATAACTTTAATACTGTTTCTCACAATCCAATCATTACCAGTAATTTGGCATAAATTACTTAATGTCGCAATGATGAACATTGTCCTTTTCTTGTGGTTAATATATTTATGCCTGAACTCTAATGGACTATTGAATAACACTCTTAGTAGTCATATGCATTGGACCAAGAGCTGTTTGGTATCTCACTGGTTCATAAGTGAATTTTTTCAACTTGACCCAAAATGCTCGTAATTACAGCGTCGCGTAGAAGGCGTTACGACTTTAGAGTTCGAGAACATCAAAGACCCTAACATTAATTTTTCAGTCTCCGGTGGAGTTTATTGGAAATATTTCCTAATAAATTGTATATAATCATGCAAGTGATATTAGCATTAGAAAGCCGACTAATTATTAGAAACCTCAAGCACACCTCTTATGGCTTTCCAAGGGTTTCAAAAAACAAGCACTTGAAATGTGCTAGTTGCAAACTTACTATTTGCATCACAAGATGTTGTACAAATCCCTGAGCTCCGGCACTGTCAGATGCAATTCGTGAAACTTGAGTCATAAAGTGTGGGGTTTGCAACGTAGATCATCTGAACAGGCAAAGTTGTGAACGTCCTGGCCCTCGGTGCAGAGGAATTTCGCAACTTTTTCGTAAATTATGCGAAATTAAAACAGTTTCTTCAATGATTCAATCGGTATGCTTGAATTTTGATGTTTATATCTCAAAAGTCTCTCATCAAAAACTTGGATCGAAACAGCTCTTGAGTACTGATGATCTCCTAAGCATATTTATTCACAATAGAGTTCATAAGCTAACATTCAAGATCGAAATCATCTGTAGTACAAAAACAATCGCAATATCACTGCCTTGACCCGCAGGAATAACTCCGCAGCCCAGTACCGCAGAGATTGTAGCTAGCAGCGGTAACATGAAATAATAACAGAAGCGTCTCTATATTTGTAAGAATTTTCAGTTTGTTTCCTGAAATCTACGCGATACTGTAAACTGAACTCAAAACAGATTTCCTACTTTTTACGTCTCATTATCTATAAGATAACAACGGATTTGGCACTCAAGCTTCATACGTGAGTAGTATGAGCATGCAGCTCGTTTGGTTTGCTATGATACTAAGTTTCTTGAAACACGGTAATCTCTTAATGAGATGAGATGGAGGTTAAATGTTGAACGGGAATGAAGTGCTTGGAAGAGACTACTTAAGCAGGAGTTTTTAGTGAAGCATCAATTCTAGAAGTGGTGTGGTTTAAATTTAGCTCCATCTTCTCATTTCCGCTGTAGCAGCATGAAATTCTGATTACCTCAAAGACTGAATAGTTGAAATCGACAAAATACCAAATTTCAGGCGCATTTTCAAGATAAAATGTATAAGAGAAGATATCGACTGACAGAAAGAAGAGCTTCCAACTATACCTTTTTGAGAGATCGAGACTGTGATTGTTAAGCTTCTGTCTCATTTACCTTTCGCAATGTTTTTTTTATCATTTCATTCTGTAGGCGGAGAAGTCAACTGATAGCAAATTAAGAGCTTTTAAAAACTCACTGAATGAATTAGGCAGAGGCGGGGATGAGATGGCATAAAAAACCCTTTGATATGACATAGCGAGAAGGATAGCAGATAATACTTCTCCATGAAGGCATTGAATCTTTTACTGAGCCATAGAAATTGCACTCTTTAGAGATTAGGAGTGTATCAAGTGAGAATATGAAGCTGACTTTCCAAAAACGCGACTAACGTGACATCAAGCAAATCTTCCTCTCACAACCTTTCCAAGATGTGCGGAAAAAATAAAGTTCTAAGTACTTCGCAGAGAAAAGTCTCATTCGTCTCGTGTATCCGCCACAAAGATTTAATGGCTTAGTTCGTTCCTCCAAACTTTCCAGAAACATTCATATAAATCCGAAATGTTGCAGGCTAAGCAATCATTTTGGCTTGTTTCTTATCTCGAGTCTTCGATTTCCTTTCTTGAGATAGTAGAATTTTTCAAACTGTAAAGGTGAGAAACTGTGGTAATATCTTTGATACAATCTATCTGCCGTTAGAAAAAAGCTATTCAGTTCTGCATTGTCACCGTTGAACCTATGGTTTCTCATGCATTTAAAAACTTTTTCAAACGACACATCAAGACAAGCACCGCTCATATTTCATAGGAACAACAACGCAGAGCAATGGCTGACCTCATATTGCGAACTCAGGTGCTTAAAAGGTGTAAGAAACGCGTTCGTTGATATCGGTGGCAGTTTTATACATCGACAACTTGAATATCAGTTAGTAGAATTATTCGTCAGTTTGCAGATATTAGAGAAGAAGACTTGGTTATGTTAATGTGGAAAATGTTCCACCCAGGATTCTGCAGGTAAGAAGAAGTTGCGATACAAAGCTTCTACGCCTCTATGTGAATCTCCTCACATTTGCAGTCGGAGAGATGTGAGCTTTTTTCGAATTCCGATATGTTGGCTATAAATGACCAACTAGAAAGACAGTAATGCTTTTTATTTGCTTCGCAAATGACAAGTCGAAGACACCGTCAGCGCTGTACAACTTATTAGTTCCTCGTTGTAGCAGCACCGTGCTGTAGTGTTTCCGTGATAAAAGTGTTCCGTGTTGTTATAATTGACTTATTGAGTAAACAACAGTTTTACTACATCATCTTTCTTGCATCCTGAATATAGCACTGTACCAACTCAGCGAAAAGCTACCAATACGTTTTAAGAGTTGCTTTATTGCCGATCATGTGATCAACATTGTATTGCATTGTAACTTTATATGGGAGCGCCGTGGCCGAGTGCTTGTGGTGCTCATCATGGCGCACGTGGAGCCAGGCTCCACCCCTAACTTTCTCCGGCAGTCAACAACAACGGCTTGTTTAACGCACAGCCATGTTACTATCGAGTGATCAAGGAGACTCGCTCAAACAAGATTCTGCGACGCTCAAAAAGAACAAGCTTAAACGAACTTAATGCTGAAGGGACTGGGATGCTCAGAGTCTTTTAAAGTCTTTTATGACGTGCTCTAGTGAACACAAAAAGATAAAGTCTTGCTTCAAGTCTAACTGTCCCGATGTTTGAACTTTACTGCCCGCTTTGTGGGAGATAATACAGTGAACTTTAGAAATAAAAAGCAATTTTGCAATGTCAAGATAATTCACTATTGAAGGAATTTCTAATAGTGTAATCATAATGAGAAGAACGTCCATTGTTTTGAAATTGCAACTTTCCAATACAAAAGCTACGCCCTTGGGATATCAGTGCATTTCTAACGCATTTTTCCCAGTTATTTTGACAACATCGTAGGGGTTCAATTCAAAGGCACATTTTGTCGATGAAAAATCTCAGAAGCTACTTAGACGGAGAATTTTTTGATAATCTTTAGAAGCAAGTTTTGATAGAGTCTGCATTTTTCAGGTGTGGGGTACTTCTGCGGGAAGAGTGCAATTTCTTCACCCTTATTCAGGATTTTTTCACTAATTTTGTAGATTTTCTACTTAGGACATTAATAATCACCAACTTGTACGATTTATAACAGTCCATAACAGATTATATCTACTCGTGAATCAGCACCGGTCAACAGTTGAAACTCGTTGCGTTAAGTTCATATTTCGTGTAATTGAAAAATCTACTTCCTTCTGTTTCACTGACTATCAGTAGTCACTTATTAGCTTGATAAATGTAGAGCTTAGTGCTGAGTTTGATTTTCCGAAAGACCTCAGTGTGATACACTAATGAAGAGAAATGGACGCCTCAGCTTTGAGATAGGCAAGCTTGTTGGGTGGACGGGTTTTGTTGATAGTTATGTATTTATATATAGTTATTCAGCAATGCTGTATGTAAGGGGCGCTTTAGCGTCTAATACATGGTATATGACAAAAGCGACCTTCTTGTAGTTGATTTTAGCAAGAAACTCTCTTGCACGAAAGAATCCGTATTTTTTCAGCATGAAAACAGCATCCTTGAGAGAGGAATATGTTCCCTACTTTTGATGTGTATACTTGTAGCCTGTCGTGAGAGAATGGTAGCGTACTTTTTAGACATTATTCTTTTGAGCGTCACAGATATGCCGTGCTACAATCAGCTGTCAAAAATTGGGAATGTAGATTGCGTAGAAGCTAGTTAGTTTCTTGCACCCGAGCCTCACGTTTTCTTGGACACCTTTCATCGTCATGAAAGAGTAGGGTAAGATTCTGAGCGACAACACTTATCATACCATTCACCGATTATCTTTCCATCATTGTCTCTTGATGTAAATTTCAACAATTTTATGCAGTAATAGATAAAAGCTTGAAGGTTTCCCTTTCATCAAGCTGAGGATTGTCAAATTGGCTCGCATTTGCGCAGTCGATCATCCAATGGCACACTTCCGAAGAAGCGAATGTCAGTGACAGCAAGCAACCAGAAAACTGCAAGGATGACTAAGCAAGTATTCAACTCCTTTTCGTATATACGAACCGCAAATAAATCGTAAAGGTCAGCATAGCATATGCATGCAAGCGGTTAACGAGTAATATTCATGGGAAACAGAAGAGGACCAGGTCTGTGGCTTACTAATGGACGGCTACAAGCACCTGCACGCGATCACATCGGAGTTGTTCTAAGTTCTTGGAGCTTGAGAGAGATAAATTTATTCACTCTATGGGCAATCAACAAAAAAAAGACGTATAACATTCAAAATCAGTTGCATGTACAATGGCAAAGGGTGCATTAACGGATATTGCATATCATGGATATATATCAATCAAAAATTCATAGAATGACATGCTTTTCTATAATTCTACATAGTTTCCAACTCTCAAAGTACAATAACAATCCAAATCATTGAGTGCTATCTATGAACTGATATCGCATTCAGTAGGCGTGATCATTATTGACTGGTTATCCATTTTTTTTAGAATTCATAATAGTTGTGATGATTTTTGGGTGCTGTATGCTACGGAAATTATTCAAGATTCGACGATTAATATCGTAACATACTTCATATAACTTAATACATTTGACTGAATGTCAAAAACAGTACGATTGCGTATTAAACTAGCGCTTTGCTTCATACAAAAGATCTATACATGCATGAAAAGCGTATATGCAGTAGGGGAAAGCGTGTTGTATCAAAGTACTAAAGAAAACTCAGAAAGTTTAACATTAAAGAAAGAGAAAAGTAAGAAAAAAGAAAGAGAAATCTATCAAACAACGAAAATAGCGTACCTCTGCTCAATTCGCGCTGTGCGCATAGATTTCTATAGCTGTCCCTTAGAGGTTAAGCAAAGTCTTGAAAAACATTCGAATACGAAGGTATTATCAATTACAACCCTCGAGTAATCGACTGTTACTAATTGCAATATCGAGAAATCTTGTCACTGGACATATAACTTGTTATCTCCGCAGTGTGAAGTTTTCTTTTCTTCATCTTGCGGGGGCAGTGTAACATGTTCGTCGTCGACTCCTTCATATGTAGAGGGAATATCCCTCTACGAGGGATTGGCAGAAAAGGGCCGAAATACGTGTCTAGAACCTTATAGGTACCATAACAGACCTTATATAAAGCTCAAAATATGTTATTAGATCATATCGTTTCAATAGAGCACTTGATAAACAGTTGAATATAATAGGCAACTAGGTGAATTTTCCATTTGGTAGTACAGATTCTTAAGCCTATCCTCTACGCTGGGTAAGAAGTTCTCATATAGCTTCAGTAATGTTCGAAAGCTTAATTCTCAATCTGGTTGTACGTGGGCAGTATTTTGTGAAGGACCCTTTTATAACGCCGAAAAATTCAGAATAAAATGTTCCAATCGCGCATATCTCTCGCAGTACAAAGCTTTTTTTTAGACAATATATAATATTTAATACCATTAAATTTATGGATTCCAACGCTCTAGCTATATTCTGATAAGATCGTTGGTCTACAACACAGCAGAAAAAATAATTTGATTCACATGCACGAGCGAGTGTTCTTGGCCAACTTACGGACGGTGGGCTTGAGGGTCAGCGCAAGCATCGATCGATGGCGCCTGAGTGAGGCGTATTTGATTAGGATTTGTTTGTCCGTTTTGGAAGAAACTTTAGAATGAACGTCTGACTCTAGTACTGGAAGATTTTCTACGCTTTCATGTGCTTTTCAAGCTGAGTGATAGCTGAATTGCGCTGCTGATGTGAAATATAATTTAATCTGGACTTTTTAGCTTTATAAAATTGTCTTTGTGAAAAACCGTCCATGTACAGCGCTCGGTTGAGCTTTAACTATCGGACGATAGCTAGCACTCTTTATGAAAACTTCTTGTCCAGCATATGGGATTGGCTTGAAAATCTGTGATATCAAACGGAAAAAAACTGGCGAATATATCTACACTAGGAGATTAAATGCTGTAGGATCTACCCAGCTCATGTTTTGATCTCCGCGGTTGTAGGAAGACTTCGTAACATGTCTTTGGAGAAGATATGCAAGCAGATTTTAAATTTTGCTGATATATAAATGCTTTTGCTCAACATATATTTATTTCGGCATATTTTTCCTTAAAACATCCATAATTTATTACTTTTCAATAAATTACTAAAAAGTGGACCTCTTACTTGCGTGCAATCTTGACTTCTCAGGAGAGTAATAAAATCTACAGCTATTAACATCAACTTCACAACGCCTACACTCTCATACAATGCACAGTTGCATTACAGAGTGTACATTTTTTACTATATTCGTCTCTTACGACATCACTGGTCAGATATTCTGTAGCAAATGTAAATTAACAATTTCGTAATCTTGATGCAGCTTCTGTTTCTACAACTTGTCGGGATATTGTGTTTCGTATATTTAGAAAAAAAACAGATGTGTATATCTGAACTGTGGATATAAGTTGTGATGCTGCAATAGTGAATAAACAACGATTATGCAGCACTTACTGATTTTCCTAAAATACGATTTCACCTCCACGCACGCAATTCTGCCACAACCCATGTATCCCCAACTTTTTCTCGCACACGTCAACGTTAACTGAAACTAAAGGAATGATTGACATAAACTTAGTCATGTAGAGAGTTGTCGTTGGACTGGTATCGCATGCAGCATGCACAATCATTTTTCACAAACTACTTATTGCTTTACAGTTTCTATTTACCGTGATGGCTGCTGGATACTGTACAAATAGAGAAAATAAAACCTTGGACATTTATACCGTAAAATTCTCTGAGCAATTCAATAAACTTGATTGAGTGCCGAATTCAGTACAACTGCGTAGTAGTTCAGCGTTTTTCTCTATACTGGAGCAAACATCGATGTTGACCAGTTGATTTTTTAATCTAAATCAAGTCACAAATTCTTTACGATGTCTCAGATCTCTTTGCAGGACAGTGACTTTTATTTCAAAGTCTCTCCTGTTGAGTCCTTGTCCTGATGCGTGATCGATGCGCGCAGCGCGAATTTCGCAGCGGTGCGCGATTTTCGTTGCTCTATCAAGGTTGTTTTGCGTTTTGAAATAAATTTGATTTATTGTACTGCTTTGATACTACATAAGGTTCCCTACAAACTTACATACTTCTGGTTTATTTATATATATATGCATATGTATATATACATGTATGCATACAGGTTCATATGTATATATGTCTCTACTATGAAGAAAAACGCTGAACTACTGCCCAGTCGCACTGAATTCGACATTAAATTAAGTGTATTGCATTTTTCAAAGTATTTTGCTATGTAAATGTCCTAGGTTTTATTCTCTTCTATTTATACAGTATCCAAGAGCCATTATGGTGAATATAAACTGGAAGACAATAAGTGGTTTGAGAAAAATGATCATGCTTGCTGCATGCGATATCAGTTCAACGGTAACTCTCGCCATGACTGAATTTATGTCAGTCATTCCTCTTGTCCCAATTAAAGTTGTTGACGTATGCGTGAAAAAGTTGGAGACACATGGATTGTGGCAGAATTGTGTGCGCGGAGGGGCAATTGTATCTTAGAAAATTCGGTAAGTACTGCATAATTGCCGTTTGTTCATTATTCCAGCATCCCAACTTTTATCCATAAATTAGATGTACGCATCTGCTTTTTCTAGATAAACGAAGCACAATATCACGAGAAGTCTTTGAAACGGCTATTGCATCAAGCTCAGAAATTATGGTAATTCATAATTGCTACAAAGTATGCTTACCATTGATGTCGTAGGAGATGAATATAGTAGGAAATGTACATTCTATAATGCAATTGCGTATTGTGTAGGAGTGTAGGCATTGTGGAGATGTTGATAAAAGATGAAAAATGAGTGGGAAAAGGCGCTTAGAACAGCTTCCACTGGATTGCACCCCGATTATTCTAATCATGTGTCACGTCAATTGTTCTTGTGGCAATGAGTAACGTGAAGTTTTGCTTAAATGAACTGACGTCTCCAGCGTTACCTTTTTATACATTATTTAGGCCAAATGAAGTTGAGCAACAGTCACTCTCGTTGGGCGATTATCGACCAATCGGCTTAGCATTACTTAGCATGACAAAAAGCGACATTATCCCTGTGGTGCCATATATCAGGAAAAAACTTCAGTTTTGAAGGGGTTCTTGCTTAACGATAACGTTTTTATATGAAGAATCCCTACTGTCATCACATAAACTGATTTAAATAATACCACAATAGTCACCCGTTTCTACAGTCGAAAGGGGAATCACTCAATGGCAAATAGGAAACCTACAAATGCCCAACACATACTTCGCCAATCTTCCAAAATCTTTCGAATATAAATAGCGGATCGTTTTAGCGAATCTTAGGAATAATTTGTTTGTATTATGTATGCACTTGAAAGAGATTTTTCCTTTAGAGTCAAAATTTTTCGGGTTATTTCACAACCCAGCTGCTATGATTCCAAAACGGCGATGTGCACACTATGTGGCAATGCACACAACATAACATCGTGAAACGGTTCAGCTTACATGATTCATCATACAACAGTTTTGTTGAAACAACCGACGAAATCAGTCGATTTGACGCACTATAATTGATGAAAGTGCAGGGAAGAAACTGTAATAAAAGTGTTGGTCGCTCAGCAATTCAGCTAAAACGACGTGAAGCCGTTTATTCAGCTCTTCGCAGCATATTCCTAAAAACTCGTATCTGCGACCGAAGATTCTACAGCGCTGATGCACTTTCAAATTTTCATTTGAAAGCATGATAACGGATTAATTATGCTTCGATTTGAAGATCTTTGACTTACTTTTCTCAACGAGAAAAATTTCCAGCTTCACACCTAGATCGACTATTATTGGAACAAGAATTGCATAAAGAAATATTGCCCAGAACGAATTCAGTTGAATGGGGTCTGGCTCCATATGACATTTTTTTGAAATCTGATTTCCATATCATCTTCTCCAGAAAAGTAATTTTATGAACAGTAGAAAGAGTTATGTTGTTCTCCACTAGCACACAAAATTGACGAAATCGTTATCATTTCAATTCTGTGCAGCTCACTTTATTGTCAGCTCTAGCAATATCCGCTTTGTAGCGTTGCTTCGTATCAGAAATCTCAGACTCTTCAAAAAAGATAAGAGAAAGGATGAGTTATGAATTTTTGTTTAGGTAAAACATCATTTATCATTTCAGAAGTCTCTTTCCGCCACATTCACAGAGGCAAGCTAAACCACTAAAAAAACATGGCCGCTTCAGAAATGAAAGGAAGCTTCTTTTATGAAGCCTACGACAGCAAATATTTTTCATCTGCAGATAGAGAAAAATCACGGAAAACTGACGGCATTTCGTAAACATCTACCACAATGAGAAAATTAGAGCGTTCAAAAAAGGTGACCAAGGAATTTGTTGTGCCTCAGGACGCAGTGGTTGGCTTGATATAGAGGTGTTTCTTTCAAATATTTTTGAAAACGTTGCTTTCAATTTTCTCACACATCGTTTTCGACATTACCTCATTCCTCGCTTGTTTCTTCATTTTTCAGTGAATTCTTTAGTTCCTTGGCAGTCAATCAACCTAATCGCCAACGAAGAAGTTTTATATCCTGTTGAATTGCATAAGCGAATAAGAACATTGAAACTTAGCAAATGGGATTCCCGATGTTGCTAAAAGCGTTTTGAACCGGAAGTTGTGTCTCATTTTGTCAATCAATATCTTCTTGCCAAATTTTCTCCTAAAGTGCAAGTAACTTCGGCCGCTTCGCCCACTAAGAAATTTTATTCCTGAGAAAGTTAAGATTATGTGTTGTATCATCACACATAGATGGTGGGGATTAAGTTTAAGCTGCACCACCTGTGGAATTGGCGCATTCGCTGAAATTTTTCTTCTAAGAGATTCCGTTCTACGTAATTCGTTTTCAGTTGAAATTCGGCATACATTCTCTCTCACTAACTGTCGTCTTGCGTTTCAGAATAACTGAATCTGTCGCAAAGTTGTCCCGCACTATTGTGCTTGATTCTAATGCTAGGGAACTTTTAAACTTCTGAGAAAAATCAACTAACTGCTACGCCAATGTTATTCACGTATTTTGCTAAGTGCAAGACTCCTTTGTTACTTGTGGAAGATTTGATGCAAAAAGAGGGATAATTGATTAACTTGA
The DNA here is from genome assembly GCA_019055375.1 of Parelaphostrongylus tenuis. Taxonomy (NCBI): domain Eukaryota; kingdom Metazoa; phylum Nematoda; class Chromadorea; order Rhabditida; family Metastrongylidae; genus Parelaphostrongylus; species Parelaphostrongylus tenuis. The sequence goes on from JAHQIW010003780.1 coordinate 29,517, forward strand.
GTGCGCGGTTTTTGCTCACATCTCGTGAAAGAAAGATGATGATTTTTTCAAAGATGGCGGGACTTCCGACGGTTCTCATTGTGACTTCGCTGCTAGCCACAATTTTGACAGTATCTGGGTGTGGAGTGATGCCAGCAGGTCAAGGTAAAGAACAGAACATTATTATTGTGCTACAAATAGATCACAGTCTTAGATGGAAGTTTGTAAATACTAACCAGAATAAGTATTTTCAACACGTTATCGATTCTCAAAAGCTCAAGTATCTTAAGTTTTATGATGAAACAATATCAACTTCAAAACAGGAAAGACAATAAGAACCTAAGAAGCTTTTCAATGTTGCGGTTCAAATTTTTGTCAATCAATTTTCACGAAATATTGTCACAGCGAGCACTAGGACCTCAACCGTCACAGGCTTTACATTGCCTGTTGCCATGGCTTACTCTTCGGCACTCGACGTCCGCGCACGTGTCCCTGGTATTGCACCTAGCAGGGATGGAGCTCGTGCATTTGTATCACGCCTCGTAACGCAAACGGTGAGTATGCAACTCTTTGATTTTAAGGTAATTTTTCTCTTGGGCAAGAAAATAAAGGCCTAGGAAATAATTTCCACTCTCATATCAAATCGCCAGCCTCTAGTACTTCCATGGCGTGCATCGCTCCACATTATAAGATCTGAAACGCTCTCAAATGAACCTTAACCAGCAAACGATTTGTTCTTAAGGTCCTCGATGTCCTCGAACTCCAAGGTCGTAGCGCACTCCTTCCTGATGCCGTGATCTCTACGATTTTGAGTCAGCTTAATATCACGATCATCTACGAACCACTATCATGCCTAAAAGTTGTCGGTCTAATGGAAAACGGTAGGTTTTCGATCTTGAACGTACCTTTCGAAGCAGAAATTAATATATATTTGAAAATCAAGACAGTGATTATTATTGCGAAAAAAAGAACGGCTGCTGCAGAGTATTTACAATATGCAAAAAACTAAGATTATGGTAATAAAATTAAAACCTTTGCGATCGGCGATATTTCTGGAGTGAGCTTTTTGACATCTTCTCTCAACAATTTAGCATTCAAAGTTTCAGGTGATGGTATGAGTTGTGAAGATTAAATCTGAACGAGTACTAAAAGTGTTTCCAGCTTTTCTTAGGTTTCTATTCCATAAGAAATGGGTGCTTTTTTAAGTTCGTTATAGCTGACATGATGAAAGAGAACTGCATTATTGTCGGCGACACGGTAACGCAAATTTGCACTAACGAAATGATGCCACCACCGCCGCCGGGGCCGCAGCAGCAGATGTGCATGTCGCATTTAGCGCCTATTCCTCCGCGGCACTTGACAATTGGAGGGACAATCTCGGTTGGAATAGCATTTTTCTAAACAGACTTCGTTTTAATAACGAAAAAACCTATTCAGACCACAAACATTATCATGGCGAATTGGTCAACAGCGATGTGACAAAGTTTAGTGAATAGAGCGGTTCGGCTGTTGGCATCAGGCCCGTTTGGATCGAACTTCGCCGCAGCATCTGCCGTAGTCAGCGGAAACTAAATTTCAATTGTGATGTTTCTGGGGCAGAGATTTTCATTTTTTTGAATTTTATTTAGCAACACAGCAAAAGTAAACTGTGAAATCACATATTGTTGAAGTCAGAGTAATGCAGTAAATCAGGAGAAATTGTGCAATTTGACGAACTTCAATTTGATGCTTGTTACTTGGAATAAAAAAATTTCCATCGATACTCCATTACTGGTTATGAAGAGACTGTTAGAAAAAGTCATGTTTTGTAGGGGCTACAACAATCAGTGTAAAAGATCAGTATTATGCTATATACAAATTGGTCAGAGAACCTCACCACATGGTGCAATAACACAATACTAGCAACAAGAATGCTGAGTTATGAGCAAAACCGGGAGTCTGAGGTTAACTTTAGAACTCGCGACTACCCTCTCCTGGGGGCTTACTAGGATTTTTATTGCATTATTGAGGCTCTCGCCGTGCCCATTACATAGCTGTTTATTGCCCTATACGGTTGTTTTACTCTGCCACTCATCAAGGATAGAAGGAAAATAAACAAAGCACAATTTCCAGCTTCTTTCCCAGCTAGGTGCCCCCATACGGAGTGGACTGCTCCACGGTCAAAATGAATTCCATACAGCAACTAACGGAAGTAACCCGAAGTGACTGGACCGATATCTACTTGAAAAATTAAAGAACCTACGGCAAAGATTATCATGATAATATCTTGTATGCTGCCCTACGAGACTGAAATGTAAATCATACTCGGCATCGTTTTGACGTCTTCGTTTTCTTCAGAGTCGAATTGTGTCGAGTCCACAGTCCATGTGTGGTGAATAAAGCTTTACGGGCAGTGCGCCTTGATTAATCATTCAGTAGTGATCGATCCTGCCAAAGTTGAAAGCCGATTTCCAAAATATGGTCACAGCCGGTGGATTGAATGATACCTTCATAATGACTATTATCTAGTATTTCCTTTGAAATAATATAATGTGGCAACATATTTTAAGCCTTTCATATGGTCTGCTACAGGCACTCATAAAGTGCTGGGCACGTGTTTCGGCCTTTCAGCCTCATCGGTAGCACGATGCAATTCGGTTTAGTCAGTTCCTTGTAAGAAGATTACGTATTAAATATAAAGGAATCGACACCGAAGATGCTACACTGCTGGCAAAAAGTAAATTATTCTTTTCAAACTACAGAGATAACAAATCACTACTGCCAATTAATCAAATCAATCAAATCACTGAGAATTACTACAAATCACAAATCACTACAAATCAATGACAAATCACCCGACGCTTTAGTGATTAGCAGTCGACTGCTCATGGTTGGTGAAATAAGTGATATCCTGAACAAGAACAGTTTATGAGAATGTCAATAATCATCCAAAAGCTTAATTCTTGGGTGACTGCTATACATGCTCATTTTCGATAGTCTTTTTACAGCGCCGTAGTATTCGAAATAAAAAGATTTTTAAGAGTCGTCTTTCCCTTTCTCATTATCGCGCTTATAAATCACTTTTTTCCCTTTATTCTGACTGCTAATAATCGCTTCATAGCTTAAATCTCAGATATCGAAAAATTATTCTACTTTCAGAGAGGGCTTTTCACAGCGTCGTAACAAAACGAAGTTTCTGTTTAACAGATGCGTATTTCTCGCATTCTTTCCGGGGTCGCTTGCAACTACTACGTAACTGACGGTCTCAACCCACTCACGTTGGCAGATATTGGTTGTATGTAGTCAACAAGAATTCCAAACTATTTTTAGTAGTGGTATAATATTATCTTGAATCCATTAATATTCAAAAAGTGATGGCAAAACTGGAGATTTGTTGGGGCAACACGGTGACACTCCCCTCCCTGTGAAAAGATTAAAATGCGGGTATGAACCCCGTCTGGAGTCCGAAATCTTTCATGTCATAAAAAAAAACTGAACAACGATGGATATATTTCAAATTGGTATAGAGTACTTTGTTATATTAAACTTGGGGATAGGAGCCATTAATCAGTCAAGGCAGCAAAAAATTGCACTTAATTTCCATGATTCGAAAGAGCTCGGATGTGTCATCTCACAACTTTTCTTCAAAAATGCCGCTCATGCAGCAGCGTGCATTTTAGAATAGAGATTATAGTTTGCTTTTCTTCTAGTTTTCGACTGGTCAAATGTGGACAGCAAAACATGATATTTGTGGAAGAATCGCGCTGACTGAAGGATAAAGGGTAAAGCTCCCGGCGTTGATCATCTGCGTCATGCATTCGACTTCAATTTTTAATTACGTTTGAGGTGACTGGATGCATATCTGGCCTTACAATGGCTCGCGTTGGCTTCCCGCTGTGCCGAGTCAGTATCCTACCCAGACAAGTCTGAGACCAGTTTGGTAACAATTTATTGACCCCGGAGGGATGGATGGCTTGGTGAGCCCTGAGCGCGAGATCGAAACATCGTGTGCGACACAGATCACCTCTAACCACTGCGCCACATGCTCTCTTCGTGCTTATGTAATGAAATAAAAGAAATTTTGATATTCACCGATCACGATTGTAACGCCATCGTAAGGAGGAGTAACATTCTCTTCAGAGCAAGTTTCAACTCCTCACCTGCGAAACATTCATTAAAACACCTTTAGATCCTAAAAGCAGCTTTCCAAAAGGTCTATACCTTGGCATTTTTCAGTATCTCGCAGATTTGCAGATTTTCTTTGTAAGCCAATCCAGTGAGCTAGTCTCTGAGGGACTTAGGCTTTTTTAGAATCGCTGTTATGAACCATTTACTGAGATGTCCAAATGAAGACTGAACATGCAGAGAGGCCACATGCACTGCCAAAAGCATTTTATCACATGAAATCTGATAAATCTCGAACTTTGAACACCGTATAAAAGTTATTCAAATGCGTGAATCTCTTGTCCATAGCTTAATATGTTTTCCACCAAGATCAGCTATTTTCACGTTTGCAGTATTTGTGACAACCGATCCGTTCTCATTTATTCTCGGAAAGGAAAGTTTACTTCGATTCCCACTGAAAAATTTGCGATATAGGCTCTGAGGGTTACAATTTTACCTCATCACTAGACACCATGAATATTTTTTCGCTATTTGTTCAAAAGTTGCGACTAAACACTGGAGGAGTGTGATGCGATAATCAAAGGTTTTCGCATCACACATATGGTCGTTAGTTAGATCTCGCGTGTAAGGCTCATTAAGTCTTCTAGCTCTTCCGGGGCAGAAAATTAGGCAGGCGTGGTAAATTAGTAACATCTCAAAAAATTACGAATATAATTCTGTCAAGTTAGATTTTTTTAACTCCGGCAAGAACAAGAGTTTGATAAGGAGGCTTATTGAAGATTTGCTAACGTATTGGCGGTTTCGCCTTCTCCAAATCCCACGAAATCAAATTCTTCAAGCTACTTCTCATTTTCATAATCTCAATCGTGAAGAGTAGTGAACAAGTTCGTGTAGTAAACACCTTCTTTTGATTAAACACTTACCGCTTTGTAAATCAAAATCTTCAAATTATTAACTGGCTCAAGTCGCACGGAGTTTTACATGGAACGGAAATGTACCTGGCTCAGTTTGAAAAAACCTCTTTAGGCTTGACGTAGGGTCACATGTGATCACAAGGCAGTCCTTCTCGAGGTTCAATTTTCTATTTTCAGGATCTAACCATAATGTTCCAATGGTCTACCGTGAAATTAATCTAGACTTCTGTATGAGAAATTTCATTTCTATTCCGAAATCGTCTTTTGAATCTCCTTGCGTCCTGGACTCCTGTACTGTGGTGCTTTGTTTCACTTCATGTTTTCAGAAAGGTGCTTTTTCATATGGAGTGGAGTGCTTTGTGATAGAAATGAGCTTCACACTGTAATCGACGACTCTGAAGCAATGCTAGGACCGCGATAATCCTGCGAATTTGGAAAACATACAACAAAGCTTATCACATTGATCTTATCGTGTTGGATCAATAGCCTAATACGAACTTGAAGCGAAAATTTTTATCCGACTATTGTTTCGCCCTCTTCATGTCGTTCAAAGCCGTATTGAATCGAGTCGATGCTCTATAAGTAGCGGTTAAAAATATCATATCAAGATGTTGCCTACGTCATTCAATAATGACGTTTTGCCGAGGGTAAAATAAAGTCGATTCCTACAATATGATCACAGTTAGACTCACGTTAAGCGAATAAACAAATTTTACGTTCATTTATACATATCACACATCACCAGACGTTCTTTCACGTTCTGATTGATAGTCTACTTTTCACTTTCGCTTTCACAAAATTCAGAGAAAATCAGTGATAGATTCACACAAATATAATGCAGCATGAATGTAGCTGCACATTTTAGTGCTCATAAATACGCCTGAGGCCTTTCTAAGGCCTATATACAAGTGTTGCAAGTGGAAAAAAGCAATCAGCTTGTCATCTTGATAAGTCTAAACTTAATACACGCTTCAGTTGCAATTCTTTAGTTGATAGGCACAGTTTGAGGTGGCGAACTGGAAGCGGCTCGTAATCAAATGTTGAAATAAAACATTGCGTTAAATCCATAATTAACTATCAATAACATCTTCTTATAACAAATACAAAAGCAGTTCCAAAAATTCACATTACTACATTATTACTGTGCTTATTTTCTCAGTACGCCAAATGTCATAAGAAACAAGTTGTTTGACATATATTAGCACATGACGACCAGAAAAACTGTAACTTTCACAGAAAAAATCAGTATCTATTTCCATAAAGTGTAGACAGTCAAACTTTCCAATTAGTTATTCCGAAGGATCGGTTATTTCGCTTTCAAGCTCTTCGAACGTTTATTCAATCTTTCGCAAATCTTTTGAAATGTGTTGAGTGAAAAATCTGAAATGCTTTCTTCTCAGTAATAACTGATCAATTCGACTCAATCAGTGCTTCAAATTTCCGAAATATCCTGGACTTCTCAACTCAAAAGAGGAAGGACTTACAGATTGTGGCCGGAGCAAGTTTATCAAAGTCTTCGATGATCTTCGATCACGATCTTTTCTTTTTTTATTTGAAACTTGCAGGAGGTTGATACTTCTTCCTCCTCATATCTCGATGACTAACGTTTCGGCAGTAACGCCTTCGTCAGAGCCTAGACTTATATATCATACCATATCGTAACTGATTACTCGGTTAATATTTCGCATGCATCAAAATTATGATAGAAAAGAAACCAACAGTCTAGTCTTTCTGAGAGACTTCACTTTGATTAGTTTTCTGAGAGCGGTCACCGGTCTTGTGTGACACAATTTAAGAAGTGATCTACACTGAGACTAGATGATGAATCTGAAAGAGCGTGCTATATCACTTGTTATGTTCAGGCATTCTCCCCTCCTGTTCATCTCCGATCTCTTGCGGTTTATCCAAAAAGGATCAAGGGTTTTCCTCGCCGATGTTTTTGACTTCTGGCCCAGGATTCTTACTACCACATCACAGCCCACATCGTCATGTTTCTCTATTCTGTTAGCCCCAAAGGATTACTTGTTTCGCTTTTGGCTTTCCATCTAAGTGTTCTTTGATGCTCATTCAAAGTGGTCTTCCTGTCTCACCAATGTATTCTTCATCGGATGTTGTGTAAGAGACCAAACATATTCTACCCGAACTCATGCAGTCTCCTTCCCTACCATTAGGGCATACTTTACAATTGTCACTCTTACACAAACGATTGCACAAGCGACAAGTGGTTCCGAACCAATTGGCGACGTGAGTTGTTTGGAGGGATTTCTATGATTCTCATGGAACTTTCCTGACCACTGTTTCTTAAGCATCTTCTCATAGCTGCTCTTACTCAATTCGTTATAGAAGGTAGTTTCAAAAATACCTTCCCGTCTAAGTTTGATACAACATCGTTTTCGTTATTTATGTTAAGGAGCTACTTCTACTTAATGACCTAACTTCAGTGGCTGCTTTATGTAGACATTTGAAATGGCTATCCTCCTTGCCAAACGTAGTGACTCTTCTCTCTCCTCACTACCCGTACAAACACTTGTAGCCGTTCGGTACATGTTTCGAACGAGTGGTCTTTTGTGTGGGAGTGATGGGAATGAAGGTAGTGCGCTAACATGTTTTTATTACTTGGTTTGCAATGGATTTCGTTATGTGATCACTTTTGAAAAGGCGAATTTGGACGTTCAGAAATGGAAACCAGTTCTCAATAAGTTTCTCCCGTGTAAGTTTAACGTGCTCTGAGTGCGTATTCAGAAAATCAAAACATGTCCACCTCCTCCTGTGTGGAGTAGATGATGGGACAATCACCTATGTATCGACAGGTAATGGACTACGGCTGAGAACTAGAGCTTCCACTTTCGACATTAAAGCAATGGTAAAACTTCGTGCCAGTCGTTGCCCCATTGCCAACACTAATTTGTGCAAGATATTTTCTCGACCAACTAAAGATTGAACAACTTAGGCACTCCCTCGAAAGAGTCCTGAGTTGCTGAACTGACATGTAAACATATCTCTTCTCATTTCATTTTCTACCATAATTTGTGAATTGCTTGTAGTGCCGAGTCATTCGATATGTTCGTGTACGGAACAATAACGTAGAACGATTCCATTACGTACGTGTAATTTGGCTGCGCAAGATTTAGGTGTTCTAGGAAAATTTTGGTGTTAGGTAGATGGGCTGGTATGAATTTCATTACATGCGACAAAATGAGGCTCAAAAACCATGTTATTCTATGAGTCGGTCAGCCTACACAGCTAATGATCAGTCTAACTTTGAATGTCGAAGGAGCGGAAGACTCTAGATTACTGTTAGAGGTGAGTTCATGTGTTTTGGTGAGTGTGTATAGGACGGGACAAGTCGGTAAATCGCTTTTAAGTTGACGGATTATGGATTGTTGTACATCAGCTGCCCTTGCCATTGACCCATTTTCTGTTTAATTTTCGGTATTGTGTTTTATATTCCTCCTCAGTGGATGGCCGATAAAGCGTAACATCCTGAAGATGTTTTCCTGCTATGTAACATCCAACTGACAGGTCATGACTACAAATTATCCACCTTTATCACTAGTAGATAACCGAGTTCTTTTAGCTTTTATTAGCTCCCGAGTTTGGCGCATACCATGTGCTTTGTTCGTGAATTAAGTTCGAAATGAATTTTTCCGATCGGTATCCATTTAGTATACCGACGACTTCGTCCGAAAATAAACGAAATATCAAATCAACTTCAATGTCAGGTTGTTGTTGTCTGAACTTCCATAGCTTCCATTCTTGGAGAACTGGCTTCCATTTTCGAACGATCAAATTCACCTTTCTGAAAGTGAGTGCATAACAAAATGGTACTGCAGGTCAAGTATTAAATATATAATAGTGCACTACCTTTGTTCTCACCCCTCACACACGAAAAGAGCGGTCGTTCAAAACATGTACCAAACGGCTACAAGTGTATGTACGAGGAGCGAGGAGAGAGAAGAGTCACTACGTTTGGCGCGAAAGAGCAGCCACTGCAGTTAGGTCGATAAGGAGAGTTATGCCCCATAACCTTACCAACGAGCGCGATGTTGTTTTAAACCTGGACGGGAAGATATTTTTGAAACTACCTTTTATAACGAGTGAAGTAAACGCAGCTATGAGAAGGTACTTTGAGAAACAGTGGTCAGAAAGCTTCATAAGAATCATAGAAATCCCTCCAAATAACTCACATCGCCAATCGGTTCGGAACTGCTTGCACGATCTTTTGTGTTAAAGTGACAATTGTAAAGCATGCCCTGATGGTGGAGAAGGAGACGACTGCATGAGTCTGGGTAGAATATATCTACTCTTGCACAACATGCGGTAAAGAATATATTGGTGAGACAGGAAGACCACTCTGGATCCGCGTCAAAGAATACTTAGGTGGTAAAGCCAATAGCAAAACAAGTAAGGCTTTGGGGGCACACAGAGTGGAAAGAACATAGCGATACGGACTTTGATGTGGTAATGAGAAGCTGGGGCAGGTGTCAAGAACATCGGCGCGAAAGATCCTTGAGGCTTTCTGGATAAACCGCAAAAGACCAGAAATGAGTATAAGGGGAGAATGCCTGAGCACAACAAGTGATATGGCAGCTCAACTCATGTTTTAGTCTGAGTGTGGTTCATTTTGCCAGTTGTGTCACACTAGACCGGTGATCGCTCTTATAAAGCTAAATAAGGTGGGTTTTTTCAAAATGACCAGACTGTCAATTTCTTTTTTATTGCACTTTTGATGCATGCGAATACTAACCGAGTAATCAGATATGGCATGATATATACGTCTAGCCTCTGACAAAGGCGTTGCCGTCAAACGTTAACCATCGAGTTTTGAGGAAAAGGAAGTACTAACCTTAGTGCAAGTTTCGATTAAAGTGATGAAAATGGTATTGATTTTCAGAACATTTTTGTTTGGCCTTGTGGCGTTATCAGTTACCCACTGCCTTTCGTCTAAGCCAATTTCTCTTTGGTTCACCCCAATCGATAGTTCAGAAATTAACGGAAATGGTACTGATTTTTGAGCTAAAGACGGTCCAATCAAGAATCAAATAGTCATCAAACCACTTCCAAAGTGTGTTACTATCTGCTTACCTATGCATACATTATTTTCATCTATTCACATCTTTTATTACACATTTGATTTTTTGACATTATTTACAATTTACATTACATTATTTACAGTTTTTTTATTTCGCGGATGACAGTACTTCTAGCATTCGATTCGTTTTCCGCCTTCTCTTTGATTGACGCAGAACACTGATCAACAGTCTCCCTGCAACTTCGTGGATAGCCTGTCTGTGAGCGCTCCATGGAGAGTTCTTTGTTTACTGCCGGAGTGTGTCGGGGGTGGAGTTTGGTTCCATGCACGCTGCGGCGAGCGTCCTCGGCCACTGCGCATAACAAATTGGAATGTAAGTAAGAACACCAGGAGAAATATCATAGCAGAAGTTTACCTTTGCCAACGGTAATAACTCAAACAAAAGAATAAATAGCCTATAAGAACTGATAGACAGGTCGTTATAAATATTGAATTATCGACGTTAAAACAGTACATCTACCGTTTTCTTTTTCTAAGTACGATCCAACAGCTCCTCCACCAGTAGCTCAGTTACAACCATGATTTCTACGATTAATAGATACCATTTGTAAAGTTATACCACTTTTCCAGAGAGAAAAGTGTTTCTGGAGGCAAAGTCATCGGATATGGTACAAAACTATGACTGTCTCTGTGAACGATCGATAGCAACCGTTTATTTGTATCTAGTTGCACAGTAATCACATTACTGGAAATACTTGCGCTGTAGTGAATGAAATCAAGTGTAGCAATGAAGTTAGCTGAGAGTTTGTGTTGCTTGGATTGATTTACTAACCAGGGACAGTGCTTGCTTCTGTATCGGAGTCCTCGTTTTGGAATATCATTCATTGTTAAATAACAGTACATTACCAGCAATACAGAAATAAATAGGAAGATTACAGAGAGTATACAACAGAACAGTAGTCGAGAGTATTACCAAGCGGAAGCGAAAGAAAGCCAGATATAACTTCCGGTTGCTTTTATTCACTTTGTGGAGGAGCGGATTTGTGGTTAGAGAAAAACAAAATTAAAGCTAAAGATGGAGGAGACCATGGAACACATATTCACTGTCAATTCACGTGAAGAGGTCAAAAACCAAATTAAGCTCGATTATACGACTAGTTCATAAGTGCAAAGGAGGGCCGTTCGTGTTTGTGACAGTCACGAGAGTGGTTATGCATTTATGGTAAACTATCGTTATTTTTCTCACTGTTGTTGGTAACAGAGCGTCATTGGAAAGAGTTCCCTAAATCCGTATATTTATTTGGAATGAGTACCGCTCTGCTATCTCAAATATACCGTTTCTTGTCAACTCTTTTCATGATCAAATTACTACCGTATCACGAACAACGTAGAAGTGCCCTCCAAACTTCTAATTTATTTTTTACCTCTCTAAATGGGTTGAAGTAATACGTACGGAACAGAAATAGGATCGGAACAGTACTTGTGTAGGGCATGGAGCAGTCACTTTTACTACTCCACGTATGTCAACTACTTCGTGAGATCTCGTTGAGGTGATCGACTTATTTGTATAATCGCAAGGCCTGTGAAGCTATATAGCCTATCTGGCGGATCAGGATGGGCTGCTTCAATTGAACTGTCTTTTCTTCGATTACCTTTGGTCCTTTTCAAAGAGTAACTGCCTATTTTTAATACTATTAGTGCTTACTACTGGTTTTTCGGAGGTATTAATCGCTGATAATGCCATCTTCTATGATTAGGTGTCCTGATGGAGAAACACTTGTAGCAGAGTTTGAATTGAAGTTCATCAATCACCAATTAAATGTCATAACAGTGATCGCTTCCAGTACAGATTAATGAAGATTATGGCGCAAAGACTTAAAGATATATTTCTGTAACCTACTATGAATTGTCAACTTTGTTCCCGTAATCTTATTCAAATTTTTCCAGCAGACTACTTTGCACCAAAAAGAGTTGAGAATATACTGCTTTTACTTCATTAATTGCTCAATATCTGCATTTCTTGGAAAAGAGAAACGAAATCAACATTAACGTATGATTATAGAGCCGCATGAGACGCGCTTCTTGGCGGAACATTTCTAGTTGATCTTGAGTGTTGGCGTTTATATTCATCTGAAAAAGTTGAAGTAAAACTTTTTTTTGATGAAACAGCGATAGTGTTCAAGTTTCCTATTAAACGCACTAAATTTACAGCCATTTCTAATTTTTTTTCCAGTTTTCGTCTTTCACCTTCCTTTCCACACACTAGGGCAAATTCTCGGCAAAAATTTTCTTCACCACACTGACGTCTTCTTGTCCCAGTTCCCATGCACGAGAAGCAATACAGTATCATTTGTAAATTGAGTTTTGAAAAATTTTTTTTATATTATACCTTTCCTTCGAGTGCTTTATTAGACCACGCTCAAATTTCAATAGATCCTTTCATTATTATTTGAGCCAACATGTCATGTGGTCTGGTAAAGGCTCTTGTACAGCCCGAGACACGTGTTTCGTCCTTACAGACTCATCAGCCGGGCAGAACCCGTCGTCTGTCGATCTTTTCATAGTCAGTTCTCTTGGGAGCGTCACATCCTCATATATAGTTATCGACGACTACGCTGTTACACTCTATGTCAGGTGTCTATGGGTCTTAATAAAGCACTCGAAGGAAAGGTATAATATGATAAAATACCAGCCAGCTAGCAATCGAGTGCGAAAACACTCTGTGTTAGGTGAATGACATAGACACCTGACATAGAGTGTAAAGCGTAGGTCGTCGATAAACTATATATGAGGAGTGTGGACGCTCCCAAGAGAACTGACTGTGAAAAGATCGACAGACGACGGGTTCTGCTCGGCTGATGAGTCTGTAAGGACGAAAACACGTGTCTCGGGCTGTACAAGAGCCTTTACCAGACCACATGACATGTTGGCTCAAATAATAATGAAAGGATCTATTAAATTTTTTTCATTTAATGGGTTTTTCATCCGCGCAAAAATCGAGGAGATCAACTTTGTCGTAAAAGAACTTCTGTTGCGCTGTTCTGTTTTTTTACCTCTAACTGATCTATGTTGACAGTGCACAAGTAGCTGCCACAAATTGACATGTCGTATATATATATATGATATGCATAGGAGTTAATGAAGAAAGACTACGTAGAAAAATTTTTGATATTACTCAATCAAATTGACCGACGCCGATGTTTCATTTGCTTGAACTTTTCTGACAAGGAAGTCACCATTCGCATGTAAAATCGACTCTTCTTCTCTTTGATAAAGGAGAGTTCGGCGCACGAATCAAATAAGACTCGCACTATTGGTTAGCTCCTTTTCCGTGAATTTAGCACCGTAATCTTCCTGTGAGCATCAATGCTAAACGTCCTATAGTCGGTTTTGGCATGTCATGAGCTAAGGTTTGGTGACCGATTCCACTTATGTTGGTCGTGTGAGCGGGCCCTTTTGCTGATGTCTGCCGCATCTCTCGTGCCTCGAGCTATCTTTAAGGTTTGATTATCTGCGGCAAAAAGACAGCTTGACGTGTTATGTGGCCTCTGACAATATTGCGCCATAATGATGCATTGCACAGCTCTCTGCCATATTTTGCTGATCGCATATATGACATAGCTTGCTATCGTAGAGCACTGTTATCAATCGTGCCGCGTTCTGTAGCGATCACAACAGAACGGATTACGGTTAGCCCTACAGCACATGCATGTTGCTCTGGGTAATTGCGGCCTCTACTGTTGTTAAGTGATATCCTCCTGAGTTGAAGAGCGAGAATGAGATTTACCGGCTGTTACATACCCGGTTATGAATTTCTCATTGAAGACTGTCTCCTCTTAGGATTGCAGGAGGGATTACATAATAAAGGACGATTCCGCTGTCGTCCGACTAGCCAATGCGTTCCTTTGCGTTTGAAGTGAAAATTTGCCCAATAGTTCGATATGCATATATTTATAGTTGGTATACTTTCCGTTTTGGCTCAGCTAAGATACCTGCATGTTTCCTCACAGTAGCCTTTGCTCATTTATGGCGCTTGGGCGGAGCAAAATTTTGCCTAATTTTTGGAGCAACAGTACCATAAGAATTTTGGATTTGCATATTCGGAGGCAAGGACATCGATAACCTTTCGACAGTTATGGTAGCCGATTTGAAACTTCTTAAAGGTCCGTAGAGGCTCTCCCCTTGAAGAGCTAATCGAGTAGTTGTGTTTTTGAAGGCCTGGTATAATCTGTGATTGTGCGTTTGTATTGAAGAGCTTCTAAAAATTGTCCGACTCCCAGATGGCACGTGAAGATTGGTACGATGGGAAGCTCCATCCGTTTAATGATGGGTGATTCCCCACTATCCCCTCTTGTGGTTGTCCACTACGAGGTCTATGATGCTTCTGGTTCTGTTTAAGAGAATTAATTTGAGTTAGCAAGATGGTTGTATATTCGAAAGAGTCGTCCAGTAGTTGTTAGAAATTGAGAAACATGTCCTTAAAACTGCTCAATATTATTTGGGTCGGTGAGGTCTTTTACTGTTGTGAAATTTTGTATATGTAACAGGTTTTGCTTGAGTTTTACAACTGCGTTCTTGAGTTATTCAGTTACTTTTGTAAGCACCCCCTTTATGAGAGAAAACAAAACAATGTGCCATAGCCTGCTCTATTATGTTTGAAGTGACCTTGAAATAACGAAGAAGAAAGTCAAATAATCACCTAATTGGTGCAGATAACTTTGTACCTGAATACTTTGACTTCAGGTTTCGTTGGCTACTCGTATCCGAACACAGATCGGCCAGTGCATTGAATATGTTTGGGTTCAGTGACAGAATGCTCTCTCAGCTCATCGTTCATTGATGTCGCCTAAACGATTACATATCTCAAGAAAAGATAGCAAAGCTCCTTTGGAAGGTTTGCTATATTTTTCCCACCCGCTCATATGCTTTGGGGCATGTAAAGCATTTCTGCATGGAGCAATGCTCCAATTTATTATACAGTCATAGTTTTTTTTCTGGCATTCAATCAAATTTTATAAGTTGTACAAAGAAAATTACCATAGAAATCTTTCAGTCTCGATTAATTTTCTTATATACAATACCAAAAACCATTACAACTATCATACACCGGAAAACAATGGATAGTTAGTCGATAATGAGCATTTATACTAAATGGGATATTAATTCATCGATAACACTGAATAATTTGGATTACAAGAGTATTGAGAGAGTTGAGTTCTATGTAAAAATATAGAAAAGCATCCCATTCTATCGTTCCATGAGTTCCTGTTTGTTACATATCCATTTCTCCACACTATAAGGCATTATTCGTCGCTGCAACTTTCGTCGCTGTACATGCGATTTATTTTGCCCATACTATGCATTTTTTTGGTTGAATGCTTGATGAAATGGTGAAATCCCTGAAAATCCGAAAGCCCTCGAAACCCTTGGAATACACTAGAATGACGATCTCTTTGACGATGAAATGCTTCATGCTCCAGCAATTACCACAATGTTCACGTAATCAGATGTCCGATCAGACTGAAAAAGACATCGAAATGTAAAAACCAACTCGGACTTATTACTCTCCAGTTGACGAGAAACGCTGCCTTGCGGAGGAGCAGAAACAGCGACGCCGTCTGCTTGCGTATTGCACGCCATACGTTATCTGCTTGAGATTCATTGCCAACCTGTAAACAATGGACAAATACGAACTGGTCAGATGATAGTACAAGAACTAGATTGGACAATCAACGACTCGAATCATTGGTCTCGGAGAAGGCGAAGAAATCGAAAAGCCTTTAGTCGAACAGATTTGTTACTATAAACTTCGTGTTATTGGCTCAATCAACAAAGAACATACCACTAAATCACCATCTATTCATGTAAATTTATGCAATAATGAAAAAAAAACACTGAAGTCGACAGCAGAAACGTCGGCACGGCGAGTTAGGATTTAAGCCACAGAGCGAAATGAGCTTCAAAAAAATGAAATTTTATGTCTGCTTCATGCAGCATTGTTTATTGTGAATTCATGCAAATATCTCAGAATTTATCCATAAGAAACTCCCACGCTATCTCCCAATCTACGGTGCATCGAAGGTAAACTAGTCGACACGGAGTCGTCGAAAGAGCGAGCTGCGCCGGGAAAAATGAGTGGGTTTTCAAAGATCAGAAATATCATACATGAGTAGAATTGTATACGTACCATTTCGTCTGCATTAGCAGCTCTAGCGCTGGTTACAGCATCGGCGGTGGCACTTATTCGTTGCTGCCAGTCACAAGACGACAATGGCAAGGGTCTTCGTCCAAACTCACAAATGAGCCCGTTCTTCTACTGGAAACAAATGGTGATGGTGAACAGCACAGCCTCATACGTAAGATATAAGTAATACAAGAACAAAAATTTTTTTTATTCAACCGTTTTTAGCGGTGGTATGTTGTTACAAATATGCCCATTGATCGTTAAGTGATGTACAAAACTTTGACGTCGGGCGGGACTCGAACCCCGCATTTCTCCCTTTCTGGAGCCGTGTGTTTCACCAATTGCACTACCGAAATTTGTTTTGCCAACACTCCTTTTGCGTCATAGTTTAGAAACACACAAACAAGATGTCCATTGATCGATCGCAAGCGCCCACATCTCAAGCAGACTGTTGCAAACCACTAGAAATCTTTCGCTGACACAAAACTTTCATCATACTCTAAACAGCCATTCGACGACTCAAAAGGCGGCAATTTTAATATAATGCCTGGTTTCTGGAATAGCCTTTGTAGTGCGCTGTAGCAGCTAAGAATTTATTACGTTTCGCACTCGGAATGAATGGTTCTTTATTTCGATTTCATAGCGGGCTTGTTCCGCAATACAAATTAGACCGTCTCTAAAACAATAACAATCTGATTGTTTAATAGGACGTTTTGAGGATTTTATGAGGTCTGATGTGGCACTTATGAAGTATCAGACAGGTGCCTGTTTCGGCATTCCATGCTCCTCAGTAATACGGTGCCTTTCGGTTCAGCCGATTCCTTACGGTAGCATGTACCCCTCTTTGTAAAGGAGTCGACGCCGAATAACATATCACCATAAGTTAGGTCATAAAATCCTCCGACACTAAAATGGCCAACAAATGAGCTCGTGGCTGCTAAAGTGACTTTATACCTCTCCATTCAACTGCTTTTATAGACATCACTCAAAAACAGTGATAATCTGATGACATGACAAAGGCTATATGTATAGATATAAAAGGCTGAAAAACATGTATATATACGCCTATAAGTGTGTACGCATATATATAACAGCATATAACACACCTACATGTAGGAGAGCGGCGTGGGGAGTTTTTCAAAGCATCGAGGATGAAGTGAAGAGAAAAGAACGTCCGACTTCGTGTCTACGTTTTCGACTCGACGGTTATCCCTGCCCTAGCGTATGCAGCAGAAATTTAGTCGCTACGTAAGCACGATAAATATTCACTTGACGTTATTGAACGCGTAGTCGGAAGGTCGATGATAGGAGTATCCCGTATCTTGCAAATGAGGAAAGAATCCGAAGTTCCGACATGTGTCAACGATCGAAGATCAAAGACGCCGTTCTATACATCAAGTTATCGAAAACAAAGTGGGCCGGACACGTGATGCGCTTCAACGACAACCATGGCGAGAGCCGTTACCGATTGGGTTCCTAGGGATACCAAGCGCTCTAAAGGAGGACAACGGACCCGATGGTCCGATTTCTCTAGGAAAAGCAGAGAAGAAGATATGATACCCAACGAACCCACTAGGCTAATAGTCTGGAAAGGCAAAACAGGAGCCTGCCTAACACTTTATTAGTGCCATGCTAGACCTCATAGAAGGCTCAAAGCTTATCATACTATCAGATTATGTAGAACTATGCAGTTTGGCGAACTAACACCACATCGTGTTGGAAATCTATAACTGTTCTTCAGCACCCATGTTCTAAAAATGTGGCATATATATAATATATATATATATATATATATATATATATAAGTGAGACCACATCCATACTATTACAAGACTTATTGAAGTTTCACGAGAGTACAAGCAACCACTCTGTCCTCATTTTCATCGATCTGAAGAAAGCCATCGATTCAGTGGAAACAGAAGCGGTTATAGAGGCTCTGGATAACCAGGGCGTCCATACTCGGTACTTAATGATTCTTCGTGAGCTTTATAAAGATTCACGACCAAATATCTCCATTCTACAACAATATCACCATTGACGTAAGAAGAGGTGTTCGACAAGGCGATACAATCTCGCCGAAACTATTCACTACCACCCTACAAAACGTCATGCGAACATTAGAATGGGACGATGTGGGAGTGAAAATTGACGGTCGACAGTTAAACCATCTCCGCTTTGCTGACGATATTGTTCTCATAACACCAAACATCTCAAGCGGAACGAATGTTGACCGATTTCGATAACGCCCGTGGAAAGATTGATCTTCAACTAATCTAACAAAAACAATGTTCATAAGGAACGGACAATTTCCGAATGCTCCAGTTACGTCTATCTAGGTCGTGAAATCAACATGATGAACGACCTAGCTCCAGAGTTGAGCAGGAGGAAACGAGCGGCTTGGGGAACGTTTAAGAGGATCGAAGATGTGGTGAAAAGGACAAAGAACATCCGACCCCGTGCCCGCTTTTTCGACTCAACAGTTATCCCTGCCCTAACGTATGCAGCAGAAACCTGGTCGCTACGTAAGCAGGATGAAAGATCACTTGGAGTTATCGAACGCGCAGTCGAAAGGTCGATGCTAGGAGTATCCCGTATCGCAAATGAGAAAGGATCCGAAGTTCTGACCTACGTCAACGATCAAAATCAGAGACGCCGTTCTATACGCCAAAATATCGAAAATAAGGTGGGCCGGACAAGTGATGCGCTTCAACGACAACCGATGGACGAGAGCCGTTACCGACTGGATTCCTCGGGACGTCAAGCGCTCTCAAGGAAGACCACAGACCCGTTGGTCCGATTTCTTCACGAAAGCGAAAGAAGAAAGATATGATGCTCAGCGAATCCCTACAGCGAGGAGGACCCACTGAGCTACTCTTGCACGCGGTAAGGAAAAAAGGAAGAGTTGCTGGCACCCGAGTCACTCGACGATATGTATATATTACATATACTAGATGTCTTGAAGAATTTGACGATCGGCTCGATTGATGTGCTGACCGATTTTTACCTCTAACGTGGGTGATTAAACCTCTATATACATAATAATGTTAGAGATAACATGATGTTTCAGCGGGTATCTATACTTTGACACTGATATACGATTGCGTGATTCGATGGCGCAATATGTTTGTTACTAGTTTTTGTGGCGAGTGCTCAGAGAGAGAGAAAGAGGGTACAAGCAGTGAGTGATATTGAGAAAGTGCGAGCACTTAAGAGAGTGCTAGTGACTGAGCGAGAGACTGCTGAACACGCGAGAGAGTGTAGACAATGAGCGAGAGAGCATTGAACCCGCGAGAGAGTGTTGAACCCGCGAGAGAGTGTAGACAATGAGCAGAGAGTGTTGAACCCTCGGGAGACGTCAGAAAGCCATGTGCTCGATAGGTAAGTGCGCTATGGGTAAGACATGTGCACTACGGCCAATACACAATACATCAACTCGTTCGTCAGACAATACAATTATAATTACTATAATAATAGAGAACGATTCTCCTTTCCTTCTAACCGTAGTCACAAATAACCATACTATGTTCCTAAGAGTCAATCTAGCATCAATAATGTGCTAGATCAATCAAGGGTCACCGTGTTAGGAGGCATAACTCTTCGCGATGAAGCGCGCTCTATCTTGGAAATGGGCCCAAGTTTCTTACCAGCGCAACCCATTCCTAAGGAAACCTCTGTATTATCACATGCAGTTTGCAAGAACTTCAACACGGAATCCGCTATAAGGCCAGACTAGAATCATTCAACACTCATGAACAACAAAACGCAGAGGCAATAACAACACCACCTTTTTCCTTGAGCGTTCTTTAGGGAGCAAGACCCCAATAACAACGTCGATATTAGTTTTCGCATATTTTCGAACGAAACTCTCGGAATCCTCAACCACTATCGCGGGAAACCGTTTAGTTCCAACCTAGCATCAGCGCAGAAAAGCGGCATGCGGCAGATATGGGAGCTAACAAATTCCAAAACAATTAGACTATCAGTTAGTGATAAGGGAGGAGAGTTTGCAGTAATTTCCAATCAGTTATATATTGCGATAACGAAAAAGCACCTTAAGGACACGACACTTTATCGCCCATCACCTGATAAGGAATTCCAAAAACAACATCGAAAATGAACCAAGAATGGGTAAAAATAGCAAGTTCGCCTGGCTTAATACCCTCCGCTATCTCTCAGTTAAAACTTAGTCCACCATCATGTCTGTCTTATACTTATAAAACTCATAAGTTGGTATGCACTGATGATCTCTTGTCTACTAATCCATCAAATTTCAAAGGTAGACCCATCATCAGCTGCGTAGGCGGGCCAACGGATAGGATAACGTGGTTCTTAAACCTAATATTAGTCCAATTACTAAAAACACATTCCAGTCCATCTCACCAACAACCAAATGTTCCTAGACCATTTACGTGGCGCGTCCCCAACAACGCGTACGTAATGGAATCTTTCGACGTAACCGCCCTTCACACAAACGTGTCGAATGAGTCCGCAATGCAAGCCATACACGAACTTCTAACGGAGCAGGAAAGGACCACAAACATGTATGGCTTCTCCATCCGGCAGGTTATGCTCTCTTATAAGAGTGCCTGAAACTGTTCAATCTTTAGATGGTCCGGGAATTATTTTGCCCTGATCGGAGGGTTGGCAATGGGACAACGACTAGCACGACTAGCACCAACACTTGCTATAGCCTTTATGTCTACACTGGAAGGCCCAATAATCGATCTCCGGCCATTACTCTACTGTAGGTATATAGATGACTGCCCTGTCGTCTGCTCAACCCAAGAGGAGATGGACAAATGTTTTGAGTTGCTGAACAGTCAATCAGAGTACATAAAGTTCACCCGTGAGAAACCAAAAGAAAATTGGCTCCCATTTTCAAACGTTTAGGTCAACCTGTCCAAAAATTCCTGCAATACAAAATGGTACTGAAAGCCAAGCAACAAAAACATCTTAGTTCATATACTTATCAGCTCATCCTTCACACATAAAATGCGCGCTTCTAAAGAACATATTCCGAACAGCGACGAATGTGCGCACAGGAAAACAACACAAAGTAGAATATTTGAGCTTGGAGCGAAGAATAGCCATCTCTAATGGCTACGATACGGTAGGAGCTTCTCAGGTTAGATTTAGAGGAAAGTCTATACTCCCAAAGGACAAGTCTGGCGAAAGTAAGGTTCCTTTCCTTCTGCCTTTTATCTCTAACGAAATAAGTACAGCTATTAAACGCTGCTTAAAACGAGCAGGTCTGGATGATACGGTAGCAGTAGGTGAATTACCCTCAAAGACTCTGAAGCGTCAACTGATCCGCAACCGACAGTATGACAGCCTCTGCGAAACCAATGACTGCAGTTTGCCCAAACGGCAGAGACGGCGGCTGTATGAGATCGGTTACAATTTACCTAATCCCTTGCGAGGCATGCGGCGATGAGTACATTGGCGAAATGGTATGTAGACCACTATTCATGCGCGTAAAGCGGCACCTAGTTGGGTTACGCAACTCTGATCCAAAAACTCCACTAGGCGCGCATAGGGACCAAAAACATGTAGGAGTAATGTTCGGTGTCAAATTCACGATCCTCGCACAAGAATCAAAAACGTCTGCGCGTAAAACCTTAGAAGCCTTTTGGATACATAGCAAAGGCGCGAAAATGAACCGAAAAGAGGAGTGCCTCGTAATCACGCGTGACCTCGAACCATAACTCACGCTGATCTTTCCGGCCTGAGTTAGGCACAGCCCACTGATGCACTGACACTAAGCGGCTGGTCTTCAATAAATAATTGGTAGACCCAAACATCAAAACGCTGAGCGTTTTAAAATGGGGTTTTTACTATGCGATCCAAAATTTTTTTCTGACGTTTTCTGCTAGGGTTATAGAGGTTGTGGCCTAGTGGATTGTGGATCAATATGATCTTTCCAGGCTTTGAATGCGAGCGACCGGCCGAAACGTTAGCCACCTCGAATACCGTATATTCAAGCTGCATTGTTAACTGTAATGTTGTATGCTTTGCTAATATTCAATAAATGATATCAATAACACCTCGGAACGGTTAAACAGAAGAAAATACTCATACTATGTTCCCTACAACGCACTTAAGACATGTGCGACATGAAGCAGGATGATGACATCCTATCAACAGCTAAAGTTGCTAAAGCCTATAACTCAGAGTTAATGTTTCATTAGAGCAATCATTCAAATTAATAACAAAAATAACGACTGCCACTGAAGATGATTTGAAGCGGTGGACAAATCGCTCACTGCCGTTGCACGATGGTCGAATGACGGTCGGCCCCACGTTCCTCTCTTCATCTCATCGACTATCGGCATAGGCATGATGTGCCTTCGATGCGTTCTCCAGCCATCCTCCCAACGATTGATTACTATTGGAATAGCTTTTATTGCTAAAATAACAGCTATGTTAGATATTAAGCGATGAGTCACTCGATTTTTTTCACTTTTCGGCGACAAAGAAAATGAACTACTATGGGGATGAACTGCCAGGTGAAGTTTGACGGGAAAGAGATTGTTTAGAGATTATTGCCATTGATGGATGTGATTCGGCCGCTGCTCTGTGGTCGTCGATGTTGCGATCTACTCACAATCGATAATTGCGATTTATCGCCGTTGGGCCGCGAATGCTGTAGCAATCTGAAACTCGTCGGTTAGGGCCTTCATCCGTCTGTAGGGGCTGGCCGAGAAATATCACCTCATAAGATTGGGCGGTTTTTGATCTCCTTCTTCCAGCATTGTTTTTCTACTGAAATCCGATGGACAACGGATTGGTCCACATTTCGGAATCTAGTCAAAGAAAATTTACTCTTTTATTCTAAGAGCCCTACATCCATTCATATATGTGACTCATATGATGGTCATAAGCGGCAAAATAACCCTCATATGGACCAAAGTCCCACTGGACGTTAATTTGAAAATCTCTTTATTTTTTTTTTAGGATTTCGGCTTCTACATCATCCGTGAGCGGTTGGTTAACTTTCTTTCCTTCTTCTACTTCTGCTTTCCGTCTAAAATCATCGCCGAATCAACTAGTAAAAAGCCCGGCAAGGATCCGCTGCCGAAATCCATCTCTTGGAAACGATACATGAATGCCTGAGAAAATCCTTGCAAGGTTGCATATTAGGATATGTAAGGTAAGGAGCTCTCTCCTGAGATAAAAGGAGAAACGATGGAGCAACTTTCGGTTATTTCTTATGATACTGCTCACGTCGTGGGACGACAATATCCAGAAGTGTATTAATCATGACAGCGATCATTCAGGTATTACCACGATCCTAATACTGTGATGCAACGCTATCGATGACCACTAAAACAGGGTATCATACGTATTCTCAAGTGGCTTGAAGTGCGTGAGTGAGCTTAGGAGCCCATTACCGAATGGTGGCACTATGCTCCACTGGCCTTCTTGCAAGAAGAACCTTTCCGAAGTAGCTATGGCATGCAAAAACCTGGATAAACACGAAGAAAGTGTAGCAGGAAAAAGCGTTAACATAGATTTTCTAAGTCATGTCAGCTTTTATAATAATGAAAGAACGTTAATAAAATAGGATGGTTTCGACGCAATTGCATGGAAATGAAGAATCTAAATATTCAACGATGGCAAGCAGCCGACGTCACAACAGAGTACTTTAAACGATAATAACCAAGGTACGAATGAAGCCTACAATCCTAATCAACTAGCCGTTTGAATCAGATCAAACGAAGTATCTGACCAAAACTATGCGAAACGTTGAATAAATCGGTTATTTTGGAACAAATCCACGAGAGCATAACTTATGCTACTTTTGTACACATGCGCACACGTGTCCGCTCTAAAACGCTTTCAGTCTGTTCCCTACCCTTCAACCGTATTCCGTATTAGGTTCGTCTGCAGGTTGACAATTTCTTACTTGTGTTTTTGAATTGTTAAGTATGAAATGGATATCGATGGAGCTTTGATATAGTGTGTTAGGTCCGTCTTCATTTCATGCATTGGTATCCGTTGTAATCGATACTTTGATCAACATCGCTTGATCGATTAAGTATCAGAATGATCTCTAAGCAAGGATTTTGTACAATTTTTTCAAACTAAATAGGTGTAAGGGACCAGTATATTTATAGAGTGCAAATGTGGGAAATCAGGAGCGTTCAAAGGGCGATATTTTTCTTATGAATATGGCAGAATCTCTGATCTCACTGCACTTAAATGCTTACAAAGAGCTTGGAAGGAGTGGCGACAAGGCAGGAGTGAGTAGTGTGATGGGATAGAGGGCGCATCACGGAAAGCGCGAAATACGAGTTCGACCCCTCCTGATGCAAAAGTTTTGCACGATTCAGTGATATATATATATATTCATATATAGATATGATATATATATATACAAATATTATTTTATACTTATTTCTGACATGTCGCATCATCACATCTGCCTTGCTGATCCCAGAACTCATATTCGATGGATCTTCACAGTCATCCTCCACAATGTTCTTCAAATATTCCATGATATTTCGGCTACTGCTGGAGATTTCGTCCTTTCACTGAGTATCGCAGAGAGCTGGTCGCATCAATTCTTTTTTTCAGCGTCCATAGGTATGACATCATTGGATATTCGCCGAATTAAGACGTACACAAATGGGTATAGGAGAGATTAGGGACAAGACGTTGAACCAACACCTTGTGTGTCATACCAATGGGATGTTGTCCTTCTCATTATATATCTAATATATATTACTATATATATTATATATATATATATATAATATGGGCCTCATTTCCCTGATCCCAAAAGAATCTCTGATACGGCAGCACCAGGTAGGACGAGTACAGGGAGGCTGCTAAAATCTCCGAGCCAAACTAGGTTGCTAAGATCGAAACGGCCTAAAATGACGATCCGTACCTGCAATACAAGAACCCTTGCTGTTCAGTCCGCTGTAGAAGACCTGTTGATTCAAGCAAGAAGGATAAGGTACGACGTCATCGGTCTGGCTGCGACGAGAAGACGCCATCCTTTTCACGCTGTTTATGACACCAGAGAACTGTTTCTTGGAACATGCGATAGCAGAGGTGTCGGCGGCGTTGGCCTCCTCGTCAAATCGAATTTCACCGTGAACATCGATTCATTCGAACAACTAACAACTCGTATCGGACGATTGCGGTTGAAACGATGTGGTTCTATGCCGCTTTGACCATCTCCGTTGCTTACGCATCAACATCAAGCTATCACGAAGACGAAGTCGAAGCGTAATATGTGGACCTTGAAAAACTCTTCAAAGAACATCATACATCAAGGTCATTGTCGGAGATGTTAGCGCGAAAATTGGACCTAGAAAAACGTCTGAAGAACATCACATTGGAACCAACGGGTTAAAATGGAATGGACAGGGTGAGAGGCTATCTCAGTTTACCATAGCGACCCAAACCATCCATGGTAACTCACAATTCCGAATTCCTCACTCTCAGCGTTGGACGTGGGAGTCTCCCAATGGAGAGTACCATAACGATGTAGACCACATATCAGAAAACCGAAGGTTTTGCCTGACCGATTTCGCTGTTGTTCCTGAGCTCTACACGGGATCAGACCATCGTCTCCGCGCAGCGTTCCGTTTTTTGCAGAGGAGAGAATGTCGCTGAATTCAACGAAATCCCAGAACTAATATAAACTGGGATGTATTCAAATCATTAGTCGGCTCCTGGGAAGATACCGCTGTCGACAACATCAACGAAGAATGCGATCGGCTCGTTGAATATTTTCACATTAGCGCTGTGAAAGCCGAGAGTCCTGAAGTCACCAAGAGACGCTTGTCTCCATAGACCTCGAGCTGATAATACGTCAACGTGGAATCGCATGAGCTACAGGGAACCGAAACCTTACGTCCGACCTTGTGAAACGTTGCAGAGAAGCGATAAGAGAAGATCTCAAAGGGAGACGAGGGGCAGTTATGGCAAAAGCCGTAGAAGCTGTGAAGAGCATTCGCCATGCCAAGAGACGTTTCGCCAAATGTAGGATCAAGATGATTGTACTCCGATGCCCTCACGGGACACTTACAGCTTTCAAAAGGGCAATGGAGAAAATCATCCACCAGTGCCACTCGGACCTCCTCGCTAGCCATGTCTTCTTAGCGTCATATCAATTGAAAGACGATGATTATGTCGTTTCACCGGTTCTCCTTTCGGCAATCCGACATGCTATGTCGTCGGTGAGGATTAGAATAACACTTGCCCCAGACAGGATTACACCACAGCACCTAAAGGACGTACCGCCAGTTCACATCAACACCTTGGCTCCGCTCTTCACTCGCTAATCGTCGGAATGCACGGTTCCCATCCAATGGAAAATCAGCAAGACCGTACTGTTATTCAAAAGGGAGACCTTCTCGAGAGAGACAGTTATCGCCCAATCTGCTTGCTGTCCGTTTTTTATAGACTCTTCACTCGAGTCAAACTAAACAGGATTGACAGAACGCTAGACGAAGCACAGCCATGCGAGCGAGCAGAGTTCCGAAAAGGATTTAGTACCATAGACCACATCTATGCGATTACAAGACTTACTGAAGTTTCACTAAGGCACAAACTACTGCTCTGTCTCACTTTCATTGATCTGAAGAAAGCCTTTGGTTTAGTGGAAACAGAAGCGTTATGGAGGCTCTGAATAACCATTGCGTAATTAGTCGGTACATAATTATCAATCGTGAGCTATATAACAATTTTACAACCAAAATATCTCCATTCTGCAATAAAATCACAGTCGACGTAAGAAGAGGGACTTGAAATGCGATACAACTTCGCAAAAATTATTCACTGCCACCTCACAAAACGTCATGGGAATATTAGAATGGGACGACATTGAAGTGAAAACTGACCGTCGACAACTGAACCAACTTCGCTTTGCTGATGATATCGTCCTCATAACACCAAGCATCAGCCAAGCGGAACGAATGTTGACTGATTTCGATAACGCCTACTGAAGATTGGCCTCCAACTAAACCTAACGAAAACGATGTTCATGAGAACGTGTGAGTTTTGAATGCTCCATTTACACTCAACGAAACGACAATCTCCGAATGCACCAGTTACGTCTATCTGAATCGTGAAATCAACTGATGAACGACCTACCTCCATAGTTAAGCAGGAGAAAACGAGCGGTTTGGAGAACGTTTAAGGGCATCGAAGATGTAGTGAAGAGGGCAAGCAACACCGGACTCTGTGTCCACCTGTTCTACTCTATGGACATCCCTCCCCTAAGGTAAGCAGCAGAAACGTGGTCCCTACGTAAGCAGAATAAAAGATCGCATGACTTTGTTGAACGTGCAATCTAAAGGACGATGCAAGGAGTATCCTGCATCTCGCCAATGAGAGAAAGGATCCGATGTTTCAACCTACGTCAACGATCAAAGATCAGAGACGCCGTTCTACACGCCAAGATATCGAAAATAAGGTGGGCGGGACACGTGATGCGCTTCAACGACAACCGATGGACGAGAGCCGTTACCGGCAGGATTTCTCGGGACATCAAGCGCTCTGTAGAAGACAACCGACCCTTTAGTCCGATTTCTTCACGAAAGTTGGGAAAAGAGATGATGCTCAGCGAATCCATAAGCGAGGAGGACCCACTTGGCTACCCTTGCGCGAGATAGGGGAAAATAGAAGTGTTGCTGGTACCCGCTCGAGTCACTCGACGATCAGCGGAACGACAGGTTATATAGGTGATATATATTATATATATATATATATATATATCGTGCATATATAGAGCGTATGTGACGCAATGGTTGGAGGTGCTCTGCTGCACAAGGGGCCAGTGGTTCGAACCAGCCCCAAACCTGTTTGGGTGGGTAAGCGGCTTTGACTCGGTGCAGCGGGAGTCCAACTCGAGTCATTGTAGAGGCCAAATATGAATTCAATCACCTCGGATCAAGTTAAAAATTGAAGACGAATGCACGACGCTTCCCTCAGGGATTGGTCAACGCTGAGAGCTTTATTCTTTAGAGCTTTTATCGTATGGCATATATGCATATACGTATATATATATATATATATATATATATGCGCCACTGAGAGCGCATGTGGCGCAGTGGTTAGAGGTGCCCTGCGTCGCACACGAGGTCACTGGTTCGATCTCGCGCTCATGGCTCACCAAGCCATCCATCCCTCCGGGGTCGGTAAATTGGTACCAGACAGGTCTCAGATTTGTCTGGGAAGACAAGCAGCACTCACTCGGTTCAGCGGGAGGCCACCGCGAGTCATTGTAAAGGCCAGATGTGCATTCAATCACCTCAGACGAAGTTAAAAAATGCATTCGAATGCATGGCGCATCCCTCAGGCATTGATCAAAGCCGAGAGCTTTATATGCCACTAGCAACGTATAGCACTAGGCTTAATAGCTCAAAACATGTTATACTCTGTTACATATATTTTTTTTAATAAAAAGAAACGAAATGATAAATATCTCTGAAATCTATCAATCAAGTTCCCCGGCAGCGATATTCTGTCTGCATGAATTTGCCAAACACGGAAATCCTCATTCGCATGTAGAACTGACTTTGCATCTTTGATTGGTATTCATTCCATCATAGCAATATTTTTTCGAGTTCTAGACTTTTAGCATCATTTTTTGGTAATTTTATGTCACACATCTTCTTCATTTTTTATTGAGAACGAGAACAGCTGAAACATTTTATCTTATCGCGTATGGACATTATAATAACACACGATCAAGCAGTCCTTTAAATGCGCTAATCAAAGGGCCTATTTTCTGCATCACATTTTTTCTTCGTTTTTCTTAGAGAGAATTGAACAACAGAAGACAGCCTCAAAAGGTCCATGAGGCTCTGACTTCTTCGCGTACCACGGGGAGTATATAGATTTTGACAAACACAGATATCGTCGCTCCAACTGGTCGCCCCCTTTAGGGCAGCTAAGGCGTGACATTGAACCAGTTACATCAGCTTAAATTTCAACTACTCAAGTTGAGTTTTGAGATTCAACGATGACTGTTTCTCGCAACTTACCGTTGATTCACAGGTACATATATCTTACAGTACATTAGTTTCGATCATGGCAAGGTCTCATCGCTTTATGCGGCCTGCTGTGCATAATTATCACATACTCAAACTGGAAAGCAAGACGAGTAGCTCGGAATTCAACTCAATATATTGCCATCCATTTATGTCATTGGCGAAGGCGTGAAGCGGTGCCATGATGCATCTTGCGACTAAGCTCAAATAAGGTTAATCTGTAGTTCACAACGATATAGACGATTTTACGAAAAATTCAGATTTAGATGTGATGTTGTTCGTGTTCAAGTCCACCACTTAAGGAACGACGGATGATAAATAACTCAAATGATACATGAGACATAGGTAGTGCAGGGTGTAGCATAGCGCTACTGCTTTCTGCTGTACTGTTATCTCCGTCAATATTGCATTCTGTCAAACGTCAATAGGCTACGCTGTGGTATTTATTCTATCTGATTAACCGACGGCTTTCAACAACAACAACAACAACTTCATAAGACTTTACCAGATAATTTTTATTCGCGCGGAAACAAGACAAATGACAAGCGCTTTCTTTCCAACCGGTTGACGACCAGGACCTAGGAGGCGTGTCCGGTCCCACCTCACTGGCCTCACCCCAACCAATCACGTCCGTGCTTTCATAGATGATCGTGAAAGTGACTGGGATGATAGTGGTATGATGGTAGTGATTGGGATGATAGTGATAGCAACCATAGTCACGGCGGTAGTGGTAGTGTTGATAGTGATAGTGATGATAATGATAGTGATGACAGTGATAGTGTTGACAATGATAGTGATTATAGTGATAGTGATCATAGTGATAGTGGATAGTTATCATTATCATTATCATTATAACTGTGGTAAAGATGATAGTATTAATGATAACAACAATGATAATAATGATAATGACAATGATTTTGACAATGACCTTGATGATGGTAATGATAGCGACACTGGTTTTGAAAACTATCATTATCACTATCACTACTGCCATCACTATGATCACTATCACTTCTTCCCAACCACTACCGTCATACCATTATCATCCCAATCACTTTCGCGATCATCTATCAAAGTACAGACGTAATTTGCTGCGGCGGAGCCAGTGGGTGGGGCCAGACACGTCTTCCTGGTCTTGGTCCTCATTCGGCTAAACAACTGAAGAATAATTTTTCTATGAAGTGCGAATGGGAAGCAATGTAATGTCATATTAAATAGAAGTATTAGATCTAAGCTTTAGCCTGCCGATGTATCAAAAAGACTGAAGAGGATGAGACTTGTGGCCGGAACGGTCGACAAATGTTGCGTCGTATATTTCGGTTTAAACATGATAATGATTACTCTGAAATTGATTGGTCTGATTAATTGAAGGCAATTAAAAGACGGAATGCGGCTTAACTAAAGAAATTTAACAATCGTACCTTCACCCGAAAGTTTGTAAAGACAGTGACAAACCCTGACAGTATATGAGTATTCCTTGTAGGATTTTTTTATCTCAAAATGAGCAAAAAAATGCTTTGCAAAAATGAGCACAGTTGAACATTTTGTTCAAATGAGGAGGTGAACGATGGTCATGCACTGAAGTGGATCTTCGTGGTGTTATAGAATTGTCCAAACTCATTAATACCACAACATCACGCCACTGTTGTCGGTTTGGAGTGTGCATTTGGATGCTTTCACCACAGGCAACGTTTAACCAAGCTAACAGTTTCTATACCGCCCTGCTACTTTTGTTGTAATTTCCTTCTATGAGTCGATAACTCTCTGCTCTCACCATGAATGTTAAATTTTCGTTTACAAACTCTATGATATTTCTGCCCACATATTCTTGCAAATTTCTCTTGTTTTTCAACCTTCTCTACTGTTTTGCAGTTAAATTTTCACACGTCTCAAGATCTCAGTAAAATTCAAAGCTAATATGTAATTTCTTATTAATTCAGATTGCACACCTGGAAGCTACAAGAATTCAAAAAGACACATACTTGTGTATTTGCGGCGATAACTTGTTGAAATGCGTACGGCCTCATGAAGTAACGAGCAAAAATGAGAACTTCTTCACTGAACACAAACCAAAAAAACACACCCTGCTCCAACGTGATTCATTCCCCATGTGAGAGTCGTTGCACAAAATCGAGCAAATCTCGTCGTGAACAGAGGTGCAATTGCATGGAAGCAGATTATAGTTGATATGAAAAGTAACGTTGTACATACGGTCTGAAAAAAAAATTTTTCAATAATCAATCGAAATTCATTTATTTGACCGCCTCTTGCGGAGGCATGATCTTTTAATAAACCTAATAGAGTAGAGTGATGTGCAAAACCATTTGCAAATGTTTTTACACACCCACTCTACATTATTGGGTTTGAATTTTCCAATTTTCAAGGCCGATCATTCTGAGCTGAGAATTATCAACCGCGTAAGCGTATATAATAAGTCTAGGTCCTAAAAGGCCTGAAACTGATGAAATGCCCTGTCGGATTAGAAAACAGAAAACATGAATTTTGAGACCGCAACCTTTTCTGTCGATAAGGATTGTAAGAAGTTTCTTAGTGTGGAAACTTCAATGAATTTGTACCCGCATCTTTTTGCAGTGCACCTGTGTATTGTTTATTCGATTGTATGCATTGTAAATGTATTTTTCTTGCTGCGTTTGTCATTGCTGATCATTTTTATGCCAAATTGTTCGCAGAAACGTCCAATCACTTAAGTTGGAGATCATAAACTGCGACACCTCTAAAAATCCTCATTAAAAGGTGAGAAGTAGGAAAAGCGACTGCTCAAAATACTAACCAACATACTTGCTTATGTCTGAGCACTCAGCAGCAGCTTGCTTGTAATAGATGAAGATTATAAATAGTTAAAGCAGGATGTCACAGTTAGATTTTATTTGAACAACAAAGAAGGGTTAATCTGAAGATAGGTGTTGTCTTCGTAAACGGATACTACGTTTCTTTTACCGAGGATTAATACGACTATGTAGTTGATTGAAAAAAAAGTGGCGGATGCCAAGAACGAAATCCCACACTTTACTAAATCACATTGAGTTTAATCAATTCCATATATACATTGGTCATATGACTAACTAAATGCGCTTGGGCATCATTTCAGTCAAAATTCTGTTAAGTACGTGAGAGATGAGTAGTGCGCGCAGCTTTTAAAAACAATCCCGTAACAAGTTTTCATGACGAGAACAATTTATTCCCAAAGCACGACAAAACCCGACGAGTGGCTTACGAAAACTTTCCTCTTTCGCAGCGTTATTAAAATAAGTGTTCTCTTCAATGTATTGTCTTCTTCATTCTCGATCATCAGGTAAAGTGCACTGATCAGCTGCAGTGCGGGATAAGGGAGGAAGAACTGTGTTATTGTAGAACACTGGCCTCCTTGTTGCTCATCAAGTCACTCGGTAACTTTGCATGGATGGCGTAAATAAGCATTAGGCTTAGAACATAGTGCCAATATCAATACACATGTGGTCATTGGCTCATCCTCGCGCAGCCTGAATATATTTGCAGTCTTTTTTACGACGTTTGAGGATGTTGAATTTGTGGCGCATCCCTCCGAAAAGATTGAGACTGAGCGCTTCATGCCTCTGTTCTTATGCGAGCTTATCAAATATTCTGGCTCGATGTATCACAATAGGGAACTGAATATTGAGGAACGGCTGAGCTCTGGAGCCGAGTAGGAAGTAATGAGCAAATTGGAAGGCGTTCAAGAGCGTCGAGATTAGGAAGGAAAACATACAAAGTAGTAATAGTAGCAGCAGTAGATAAAGAAAACTAGTTCTTTTGTATCCTTCGTTCGATGGCCAACGTTTTCAAAGTTTAGACGTATATTATGTGACATTATTTGAATAATTCGGTGGATTATCGATGGCATTTTGATCCTGAGTCCTATATGTATCTAGAGATGCTCTCTCCGAATCTTGATTTACCATCTAGATGTTCTCTATAAGTTGACAAATGACTCACTTGTATTTATCCCGTCAGGCTTTTTGATATTAGGCACGTGCTCCTCAAATTCATGCAACCCCTCTTTTTTGCTAGAATAGAAATTGCAATCTACCGAGATGCACAAATGTGATGGAAGGTCATGTAGAACAGCCAAATAGTACTGCTTAGAAGTGTATCTCCATGTTTTCACACTCGAGTGGGCGGTATCTCGTCACCTGTATCGCCTGTCACCTGTCGTATCGTAGAAAGCCGAGTGACTTATACGGGCATCATTCACCTGTACCACCTGTCGTCACGTTGATCGCCAATGACTCGAGCGGGTACCAGCAAAACTTCCATTTTTCCCTATCGCATGCAAGAGTAGCCCAGTGAGTTCTCTTTGCTCTATGGATTTGCGGCGAATCATATCTTTCTTCTATGCCTTTCGTGAAGAAATCGGACCATCGGGTCTGTGGTCTTCCTGTAGAGTGCGTGAATCCCGAGGAATCCAGTCGATAACGGCTCTCGTCCATAGACTGTCGTTGAAGCACATCACGTGTCCGACACACCTTAGTTTGAAATCCTGGCGTATAGAACGGCGTCTCTGATTTTCGATCGTTGACGCAAGGCGGAAATTTGGATTCTTTCTCTCATTTCTCCCTATAGCGTGCAGGAGTGACCCAGTTGGTCCTCCTCGCTCACCGTTAATCATCATATCCTTATTTCAGGCTTTTCGTGAAGGAATCTGCCACTGAGTCGGTAGTC
>JAHQIW010003781.1:0-24673 GCA_019055375.1 Parelaphostrongylus tenuis
CAATCGCAGCCATCAGCAACCAGCCCTAAACGGGCTAGGTTAGGTAGCCACATACCGGCATCAAACCTCACTCAAGGTGGCCACTGTTCTTAATGAATAATTCACCCGAACTCATTAATTTTATTATCCTTACTGTTCTTGGTTTGAATAGAGTGGCAGCGAAGTCATGGCCTCGGCGGTGTAGTGGTAGCAAGAGGCCGTGACAGGATAAGACGTGAGTTCAACTTCCGCCTGAGGTCTAATTTTCGTATCCACCGAATACCATAACAACACCGAAAGCTGTGCTCCAGATATGGCAGCATTCGTAAGTTGAATCCAAACTGCTGGATCATCACAATCGGCTTCAAACGCCGCCAGATTATGGAGCACTGAACTCTGATTTTTCCTTCTGACAAGTGCTTTCGTCAAAATTTCTTCGAAGAAATAAAAATGACATAGAGTTGAATAACGAACGTTGTTTAAGACGTAACGTCACACTGCCATCGCTATAGAATGCAGGAGTGAACGAAGCAGACATGGACGCAAAATTGCTATAGTTCGATCTCATGCTAAACAAAAAATGATTAGAAAATAACAAATACATGCATATGTCAGAAAAATTTGGTTTATAGAGATGTGTATAGGCTATATAAAAGGAGGCTTTGGTCGAGTGGCTAAAGACACTCGATGCGGCTCGACGTGGGATTGACCCTCATCTTCTTCCAGCATGACCCAGCGTGGCTTTCCTCGACGTTAGCAAGGAGATGTGTTTGACTACTATTCTATAACGTTTGTGAAGAAGATGAATTCCTCAAGCAGAACGAGACGACTATATGCACATACATACATACATACATACATACACACACACACACCACACACATGTACATACACTGGTATATAAATATGTCTATACATGCATCTGTGTACATATGTGCGTATACAAATGTATATACATACGTATATATGTGTACACACAGACATAACTCGACATGTGCAATCCAGCACTACGAAAAAAAAAAGAAATCCAATGAATTGAGGTTTCTTCGAAGTAAAATAAAGTGAAAAGGAAATTGATCCGAACCTTGACGTCCTTTGTTCGTTCGTAATCTCCCGTACAGAAGAGAATTCGGATTCGAGAAAGTCAAGCAATCCGCTTACCGAAGTCAT
Organism: Parelaphostrongylus tenuis; assembly: GCA_019055375.1. Lineage (NCBI taxonomy): Eukaryota > Metazoa > Nematoda > Chromadorea > Rhabditida > Metastrongylidae > Parelaphostrongylus > Parelaphostrongylus tenuis. Next base: position 1,150 of record JAHQIW010003781.1, read on the forward strand.
CGCCTGAATTGAAATGAAAATGAACGAGAGAACTATATAAACCATTGCATGTATTTGAAACGAAAACAAAGCAGTCGAGAATCGGACGATGGCCACAACTGAGAAAAAGACAAATGAAAGAGAAATATCGTGACGTCGCCTTCAAAATTCGCGACGATTAAGAAATTTGCGGGTAAAACGCCTAAGTAAACAACGACGAGGCAGATACAATTGGTTACTGCATAATTGCCAAGAGAAGAAGATCAAACATAAAGGGATAGATCACGAAAATAATCAATAATAGATCGAGAAGCTGCCAAGAGAACGGTGTAATTTGCCTCAACCTCCCCAGCATTCAAACTACGCTAGTTCGCGCTCGCTGAACGGAGCAGAGATATCGATTGGAGCATCGCCTGTTAAGAAGCCTGAGAGAACTATTCTCATAAGCTGCAAGCCTTTTTGCCATTTTAGGCGCGTCAACTGCTCATAGCTGAAGATCATACGTTTAAGTTTTGCAGTTTGAATAATCCTGCTCTCAAATTATCGACAGATTGGGAAGTGTGTTGAGAATCAGAAGAAAGAAGAGCTTCTGGGTTTTACGTCGATAACGACTACGTGGATGAAACCGTTGACGGTTGGTTGCTGACAGATAGATGTGTTAAAGCATAGAAAGAGTGGTGGCAAAATGGGCGTCAGCGGCGCAACGGCTTACAGGCGCGCTCCCCGATAGACTGAGGTCCGCGATCGAGTCCCACATGACGCAAAAGCTTTGTACGTCACTCTAAGTCGCTGGATGTGTCAAACTCAATACACAAAATCGTGCGTTTTCGTCTGGTTTCGTGTTTGAAATATGAGCCTTGACACAATGAAGTGGTAGAAGTTTCATGTAAGTGTCAAAGTAATTGTGGTTTCAAGCCGTGCTGAAAGCGCAATTACTTTTGTAATTTGCTTCATATGGCGAGAATGATCGATGTTGACTTCTTGTGCATCATCTCGCATAGCCTTATGAGGAGCAGTTTCGATGAATAGCTTCTTCCATGACTTCTAATGACGATGCTACAAGAGAATCGAGGGTTAAGCATTGATTAACCCCTTAAGGGACGACGTGTACCAGCTGAGGTACACGACTGTTCAAAGGTCTTTCTCGCTGGACAAAACTTTCCTTCTAAATATATGACAATAGACTGAAAGCTTAAATCTCTGAGATTTCAAGAATATGTCCTGGCTTTAGAAAAGTCTTTTTATTGCAATGTAGCGGCGAAAATTGAATTATGTTTCACACTCAGTTTACTTCATTTGCTCGGCTAAACACTGTATTTGGCTATTCGCCAAGCACCAACTAGTTCGATAGCCCAAATCTCGGGGATTTTGAATTTTTATTTGTTTTTTTAAAGGATAAAGCGCATGTAGCGCAGTGGTTAGAGGTGCCCTTCGTCGCACACGAGATCACTGTTCGATCTCGCGCTCATGGCTCACCAAGCCATCCATCCCTCCGGGGTCGGTAAATTGGTACCAAACAGGTCTCAGACTTGCCTGGGAGGATAAGCAACACTGACTCGGTTCAGCGGGAGGCCACCGCGAGTTAATGTAAAGGGCAGATGTGCATTCAATCACCTCAAACGAAGTTAGAAATTGAAGTCGAATGCATGGCGCATTCCTCAGGGATTGATCAACGCCGAGAGCTTTATCCTTTTATTTGTTTTTTTGAAGGGTTTTCATAGAACGCTATAAGAGCGAAAAGAAGATTACGTTTCGCACTCAATGTTTTTATAGTAAAAATAAAGTTATTTAAGCACAACAAACATATGACCACATAGAGCAAATCACGAAGTATCAGGAACTTATGATTTTGCTTAATAAATAGAAGAAAAACTCGAAATGAATAACGAAAATCGGCGCGCCTCATGCAAGCTGCGCCGTGGGATTGATTACCTGCCCTCTCCAGTGGTCTAGGAACTACCTCTGCTCTTTGCGTTCAATAACAGCGTTTACTTACTTACTTGGACACTTGGAAGGTCGATTTTTACGAAATATGCAGATCCCAGTACTTTTTCATTTGTCCCTTCTTCTCGCGATTGCCGTCCGCAGAGGTGGTTTGATTCACGAGTGGGCAGTTGGCGCAAGTTTTCACACCGTGTTCTGTGGACTATCGACAGGTGCGAATGCAAATGTGTATACAGCTGATTAATTCACCTAACGAACATATCCCCCAGCGTGTAGTAAGGTGGTCGTCCTAGGGGAAGGTGTATTCTCGTGGCGATCACACCACAGTTCGTTTTGTCCATCTGTCGCCTAATCTTCCTACTATATGACCGACCCATCTGTGCTTCGCTATCGATGTCAATTTTTCTAGATCGCGAAGATGAGATAAATTTTTTGTGATCTGAGCTGCGCAAGCCGGCTAGGTGTTGTGGGTGCCGACTAATTCTCAGAAGACATCGTTCAAGCGCTGTGTGACTTGTGATCGCATTAGTCTTGACGTGGTCGAAGTATCAGCCCACGTCTCCGCTGCATAGGAGAGCGGTGGGAGGACTGTTGATTCGAAAAGGTTAACGCGTAACAGGATTCGTTATTTCATCGCTGGCTTCTTTGAGAAGCCGGAATACGGCCCAGGCTGCTCTCCTTCTTCTGTCAAGTTCCTCCTTCATATTGGTCTCCATATTCGCTGAACGTCATAGATACACGTACGAGGAGATCTCCGTAATCACAAAACTTTCCATTTATACAATTACACCATTGGCTTTTCATGAAGTGAGTCTTCATGCGATTTATGCGTACTCGTATCTCTTTTCTCTTTTATTTGTTGAGTTCATAAAACATCGTTTGTGATCAGTGTTGATCAGTCCTCGCGAGAGACATCTGTGCATTCGAGAACACAGGGATTTACTGCATGTTTGACTTATAAAACGACTGGCAATAGCCTAATGTTGTGTCAAGCCAATTATGTTGTCCACAAAAGAAGTATGGTACCAACTTGTCGACCCTGGAAAGACGTATGGCTTAGATCTAGAGCAACAGAATCTAAGCAAAGGCTCATGCTGTATGCATCACAACACGCAACTGCACGTGCTTAGTGTTTTATAAGATATGGAATACACCTATCATCGTTCTGTGAGCATCTTGCGCAAATTTGTTTCCCTTGCTTATCAAGAGCAGATTAGATTTCCGATATACGTGTAGAGAGTAAAGGATTGTGATCGTACTAGCCAAATCGGCAATGTCAATAAAACTACCATTTGAAGTAGGGAGTCCCTAGAGTGAAGACGATAAAAAAAAGGCCAAATATGTTGACGAACTTCAAGTTTTTGAGGGTTCTATCCAAGGAAACAGCAGGAGCCTCATGCATAAACGAGAAATCGTGAGCGTAGTGGTGCCAAAATTAGATCTAATGAATCACACTCAAATGTGCTGGACCAGAATCGAATACAGTAGTCAACATATCGCTTCTTCATTTACTTTCGTGTTTGGAATATGAACCTTTTCACAATGATTTCACAACCTATTTTTAGGAGACAAGGATCTCTTTGCTTTTTTGAACTTTCAATAGTCATCGACAGCTTATGCCTTGACAATTTTGATGCATTACTTCGTTTTTAAAAAGTCCGCAGAACGCTGTAGCAACAAACATAAGATCACGTTCTACACTCGACGCGATTTTTTGCTCGGCAATAGTTCGTGTATGATCTTTCAACAAACTCATGTAGTCATTTGATAGCATGGATTTTATTAATTGTGGAGGTGGGTTTGGTTTTTAGAAATCATAGAGTGCTGAAAGAGTGGAAAGAAAATTACGTTTCGCACCCCTAGAAGCTTCATGGCGCATTTGGCATTATAAACGTGTAAAAAATGGAACAAAGCTTCTACTGCAGTCCCATCACGGATAAGTTCGAAATTTTTGTAAAACAAAAAAGAAGCCTCATTTGAATAACGAAAACCGCGTTGTTCCAAGGCGGCTTTGAGATAGCTGAACGAGTGGAGGATTTACTGAGACCACGACGAAATTCGTTTGAGATTGACAGTTTCCTATTACTGAAATGTACGAGACGAATACTTTGTGAATCTATTTGAAATTTTAGTATATCGTGCTAGTCGCATGTGTACCTTTTATGATGTACCCCTCCGAAGTTAAACATGTTGAGGATTCGGGATGGTTTGAGAAACGCTTAGAAATTGAGTTTTTGAGATCTTCCATGAATTACTGGGAGCTTCAAACGCAAGTAATTTCTTGGGTAACACCATCGTGTCGCACTGGAGGGAATGGTTCAATATATAGGCCTTAAAATAATAAATTCGCCGAGATGTATAGCATGGACTTTAGAGATTTAACTTAATTTTGATGAAAGAACAGAAGAAAACCATTAGCTAATTGTGAAGGTTTTGTTGCAGTGATTGATTCGAGCCAAGCAAGTATTACCAAAGATCACTTACATTTTTGTCCAGCGTCGTATGACTCCTACAAAGGTAATGCAGTGGTTTAAGTGTTAGATTAATCAATCACATAGATTTATGTAGTAAAATTTGTAAAACTTTCTCATCAGGCGGGACTAGAACCCGCACCTCACTCTCTCCGGAATCGCGTACTCTACCCGTTACACTACTGAAGCCCATTTTGCACACTACTCTTGCTACACAACAGCGCACTTATCTGTCAGCCGCCAGCCGTCAACGGCCTGGCAGGGTGGTAGCGTAGAAAGAGCGATGTGCAAAAAGGGCGTCAGTAGTGTAACGGATACAGCATGCATTCCCAAAAAGAGTGAGGTGTGGGTTCTCGTCCCTCCTGACGCGAAAGTTTTGCACATCACTCTAAATCAACGCGTTTATAGATGATATTTCTATAACAATTTTTCTAGTGTTTTTTCATCTTTTAGTGATTTTAATCCCCGAGAAATTCCAATTTTATCACATAGGTACCAGTTCATCATTAAAGATTGGGCGGCTAATTGATATACGTAGCCGTCTGAAAATCTCTCTAGCCAAAAATGAGCGCCGTCTTGAGTGAGCTAATGAAAGTAGTAGTTTTGATCATATAAAGGATAAATTAATTATAATGCACTCGCCGTTGGAATTTGGATGCGATACGTATTCGATCTTATTCATGGTCCCGTAGGCGTTTGCAGTGCACATCTTGGTTGTACAATAACTTACGGCACCTAGCATCCTATCATATCCAGGTTCTTACTTCAGGAAAATTCCTGTACTGTCTGGGGTGCGAAGTCGAGCAGATAAAACTGCGCGTTTAGCAGAGCACTTCTAATCATTGTGCTACCCTTGTAACATAATAAAAACTATTTTACGTTGTGCGGAAAAATGTTGACTATTAATGCTAGAGTTTGATTGAGGTCGGTATACGATTCTGCTACGCGATGTGCCAGCTAATACTTGATCGAATGCTACAGCAAGCATTGCATCTTGAATGCAGGTGATAATGGATAGTAGGACTAGATCAACATCCCTCCACATAAGAAGGAACCGTCAGATGAAATTCTTCATTCTCTGGATTCCACTTGATCCGACGACAAGCAGTTAACTCACGAACGAGATCACTTTGTAGTCCCTCGGCTACTGCCAACGTCCTCTAAAAAAGTCGAAGACGTCGAAACGTTAACCAGTGGATTTATCATCGCGGCTAGCCGGTGTTCACCGTTGGCAAACTGTGAGTGTACCATACGCTGAGCGCTTCGTCACCCCCGTAACGTCATGAAGCCAAAAGTTCAACATTTATACCCCAAGTGTTTCTAGAATTAAGTGTCGATTTTGGCTTCGAAATGTTGGAAGGTAATACACATTCTTTTCAATCCATCATGTGCGATGACGACATGCGATGCTGATGACCTGGACATGCTTTGGATTGGATTTCGTCGGTTGAACGAGTTTATATTTCGGAGAACGAAGGTAAATGTCGGATTTTCTATCGAAGTTGTGACGATTTGTGAAAATGGACAATTCAATAAGAAGTAAACTGTAATTTCCATTCCTGTTCTCTTTGAAGACATATCGACTTCGTATGAGAACTGCTGGAGTGTGAAAAAAAATCAGGCGGATCAATTTGCGCTATTTACTCTTCCCCTTTTTCTAATTTGTAATGCGTGCTTTGAAGCACTTCCGTCGAAAAGTTGATGTGAAACTTTTCGGCCACAGCAAATAGCAGGAACCCCATTGTCCACATTCAAATTGGGACGACAAAGCATCACCACTTTTTTTGGAGTTGAAACTTTAGAATTTTTCAGATATTGAACGAATGGTTGCAAAAGATGGGAACAGAAGATAAGGTTTCGGACTAACAAGTCAGTGCCTGCGATGCTCCCAGACAAGCGCGTACCAATCTTCCGATCCTGAACTGATGAAAGGCTTAATGAACCCAGGACTCTGAATCGAAAGAGGAGCCGCCTGACTGCAGTGTATTACTAGTCACTACGCTATACGTGTCCCAGCAAAGAATAACGGTATTACTAGTGACCTTGAAACTCTTCACAAATTCCTTCATGTGCTGGAAACGTTTTCAACTCATAGAAACCTTGTATTACCACAAAATCTGATTTGATTCATCGACTCACTCGAACTGAAGATTACCTAACTCCTGATAGGTAAACTTACTAACCCATCTTTTATGATTAGCTAAAGCAACTCATTGAAGCACAGCTGGCCGACTGGGTAAACTAGCTAATTTGAGTTTCAGCTTATCAGATTGGGACCAAGTTAGATGCCTCCTTTCCGTGCCTGTTTTCATTCACCCACTTTGGAAATTTTGGAACTTCAAAGATCCTCTTACCTCCTCTCCATTATTTGCTGAGCAAACATAGGAATCGTAGGTGTTGCTTGATGGACAACCTCAAAAACTTTGGAAGACTTCTTGAGATTAGCATAAAAAATCAGATTCCATGCGATAAAAAGGACTTTTACTCAAAAAACACTTGGTTGCTTAGAAATGTCTAAATGCGATGTAACCGACGGAAACGCAGACAATCACATACCTTTAATTTCTTTCAAAGGACTAAGTAGAACAATAAGATGTGCTTCATATGAATACTTGAGCCAAGATAATGGTGCAAATATTTTGGAATAAATTGGAACAGTTCTCACGTCAATGAGAAATCCAGCTGAAATTCATCAATCAAATCCTGTGTTTCTACAAAATCCAACATACCCATATATTTCCTAGTGACTGGTAAATTAGAAGTATACCTACCCAGAACTAACAGTGGAGAGATAAACAGTGAAAGAAAAGTGGTACCAGCTATATTGTCACCGAATATACAAGCAGCTGCATACGCTGAAAATTTAATCTTCAAAAATAACGGTTTGCAAAAAAGACTATAGACGGATTGTCGAGATCTACGAAATCAGAGGCGTCCTTTGCGCATTGTAGGAAGTAGTACATCAAGCACAAACCGGCAGATATAGCAACGTTTGCAACAGTCACATTGAGAACATTGAATTTGAAGTACTGAACGAATAGTTTCGAGTAACCTTGAAAGAAAGACATTAGAAAAGATGGTTTCTTTCGGTTAGACGGCACGAAATGAATATACGACCCCATTTGCTGGACAACAATGTTTCAAAGGACTGCTGAAAATTACTTAAAAGAGTCTGGAAAAGGAATGTTTTTCAGCGAAATATAAGTGAATTAAGGAAGAAAAAAGTGGTTTGAGAAATTCACTACTTAGAGCTGTGGCCAGAGATTTGTGCTTTCGAATGACTACTAACACCCCTACGGAAGTTCTTGTTCAGCAAATGCGGTCGAAATTTTTCGATTGTCGCCGTCCAACGGAAAAGTAGCAAAACAACTTCAAATGGTTATGAACCGTTTTTTGTATAGTATATCTTCTCATATGAATATGTGCACAACACCATGTACACATTATACAAAAGTGTATCCATGCACTATGCACTCTAGACAGTAAATATTTTCCATTATTATGCAACATTTTGAACAATCACGAGAGCAGCATATCCTGTACATATATATATATATATATATATATATATATATATATATATATATATATATATATAAGAGCTTACGTGGCGCAGTGGTTGGAAATGCTCTGCGTTTGCAAACAAGGTCGATAGTTTGATCTCGCATTCATGGGTCATCAAGCCATCCATTCCTCCGGGTGGGTGAATTGGTACCCGACTGGTCGCAGACTTGACTGGGAGGATTAGCAGCACTAACTCGATATAGTGGTAGGCCGCCGCGAGTCATTGGATAGGCCAGATAAGCACTCAATCGCCTCAAAGGAAGCTAAAGATTGAAGACGAATGCATAACACATCCTCAGGTACTGGTCAACACCGATAGCCTTATGTTTTTTCATCCTTCTTATGTACACATATATACATATATAAACATATATATGTATACTCTACATACCTATGATGCGCACATATACATGTCCCCTCTTACATATACATGTATACATGCATATTACATGTGTACAAAAAGAGAACTCACCAGCAAGAAGATAGACTATAACTGAGTAGACAGTTGGTAATATAGTATATTGGGCAACCTCAAATGGATCTTTTATTGATTAGGTAGACGGATCGATAAATAAATCCCACATTAAGTTAAAAATAAATTCTAGTTGTTCTTTTGGTTGTTTGGTCTCTTTTTCAACACTGAGCGTAGATTAAGCTACTCAAATATTTTTTCAAACTTATCGTTACTTACATCTGCCATATTGATTGCAACGAAATATGCAGTTGGATGATATGTGTAGGTATTATATTCGCGAATCACTACCGGTAACTCGTCAGTGAATACCTCAAACAGTAAAAGGAAATGATAACGATGATGAAAGAATGAAATCAAGGAAGCGACTGACGATGAAAGAAGTTTGAACAGCTAAACGTTCTCAAAATATCGGTGGTGAATTACAATTAGATGAAGAATTTTTTTCTAAAATTCACCACAGATTATTACAAAACAGTTAGCTATCATGGCGTCGCTCAAATAAAGACTTTTGGATAGGCATTTATTAACGGAGCTATACGGTCCGTACTACGATTGCGAACAGAGGAGCTAAGCACGACAATCGACCAACCATATTAACATGGGGAGCCGTGGCAGAGTGGTTGCGATGCTCGTCGCAGCGCGCATAAAGCCGAGCTCCAACACTATCCTGTTGTCAACAAGAACGCCCTATGGAAAGCCAGAGCCAGGCTATCCTCGTGATTGCAAGGAGACATGCTCAACCAGTATTCTACGTCATCCAGGAAAAAGACGAAAAAAGAACCCAATGCTAGAATAACTGGGAACCATACAACAAAAATTGTGATGAAGAGTCGTGTATAAATAAATAAATAATAGCATTAAGAACAGTTTCTTTCACGAGATGGTTATCAAGACCATTTCGCCGCCAAATTTTGTGCTGTATTTCAGTTGTCGATATCGAATAATCAATAGCTCAACGTGAAATGCACGACTTTGTAGTGTTTGCCACGTGGGAGTTTTTATTGCTGTTACAGAGCAGATTGATAAATTGAGTAGAATGGATTGTAGGTATAACGTCAGTTTAACAATAGCAATATGATGTGCAGAAATGTAGGGAGAACAGGCGCCAAGTGGACATATAGGCTAATGGGAACTTTGGTTGATTCAAGTCGAAGAGATGGCTAGTGATACTGTTCATATTTCTCGCAATGGGCTGACTTTGATAGGCTAAAGTGAGTTGTGGAAGCGACACAGAGGTACGGAAAGCAGAGTGATGGAGTGCTTTTATGCCAACGTGACGAAAAGGTACGAAAACACCCAGCTTGCGGTGCAAATTTGTAAAAGGTCTCCCACCTGTGATGTAAAGCTACAAAACATCTTATGAAATTTCAGCATATCTCATAATCGCTATCTGAGCCAACTTGTCATGTGGTCTGTTGAATGGGCTCTTGTGCAGCTTGGCACACTTGTTTCGACCTTTCAGTTTCGTCAGTCAGGCAAAACCCTTCGTCTTTCAGCCAATCCTCTGTGGGTGCTCCAGTCCCCATACTAAGAGTGAACGACGGCGAACGATTTACACTGCACTACTCTCAAATGAAAATCACTAGAACAGCAGTTTCTTACACTCGATTGTTCTTGGCTGGTATTTTGAAACATATTTTACCGTTCTTTTCAGTGTTTTCTTAAGACCGCGCTCAAATTTCAACATATTCATAATTGCTATCTGAGCCAACTTGTTTTGTGGTCTGTAAGTACGAGTTATGCTGAAGTTTGAGCGTGGTCTTAAGGAAAACACTCGAAAAGAACGGTATACTATATTTCAAAATACCAGCCAAGAACAATCGAGTGTAAAAAACTGTTGTGCTAGTGATTCTCATTTGACAGGAGTGCAGTGAAATCGTTCGTCGTCGCTAACTCTTAGTGTGGGGACTGGAACCCACAAAGGATTGGCTAAAAGACGAAGAGCTCTGCCCGACTGACGAGGCTGAAAAGACGAAACACGTGTATCGGGCTGTAGAAGAGCCCATCAACAGATTTTATGAAATTGTTACACAGCCATCTCAGAGTTGCTTTTATGAGAAGTACATACAGCTGATATCAAACATGGTTGGGTGTGCGACATTTTTGAAATGGATTATACTAGAGGAAATCGTTGCAATAAATACCCTGTCTATGTCAGCCTTCCCAAAAAGACTCATGGTTATCGTATACGCTATATTAGAGTATACTCAAGCCTACGTAATAATGGATAATCATATATTCACGCTCATTCCGTCAGCTTCTCAAACAAGGTGTACGAGAAATATGTGGTTATCGTAAGACTCAAATAATGATCATAATCGAACAATATCTGACAGCCCATTTGAGGATGGAATCCTTAGTGTCAACTAAATCCACCCACTACCGAGGACTCTAATCGATGACTGATGCAAAACAATAAACAGATGAAAGAGTTGCTGGGATCTGCTTCGAAGATGGGTCATAAGGAAAAATATTCGTCCAAGTCCATATCTCTTCAGTGATAATGCGTTGAAAAGAAGATTAGGTCTTAATGAGTTAGATTAATATATTGATTACCACTCACACAGATACATGGGTAGAGAGCAATCAAAACCATATCGAGCGAAGCACGCATAGCAGATCCTTTGTAGTTCATCAACGAATCCTTTGTGAATTCTACTTGAAAGTATACAGAGCCAGTAATTAACGACAAAGCCTGAAATAGCCAACAGTGGTAAATGAGCTCTATAACGTAGCACAATAGACTCTATAGACCCAAACTGACGTTCTGATGCATCAATATCTCATCGACAGCACCTATAAAGATTAGCGAAATCTTAAAACTGTGTTCATAGTTTGAGTGCCTTTCAACGGAACCATAATCAGCGTCTTTACATCTCGTACAAAGGCTCAGCTCTTATGAACGCATAGTCGAAACCATACGTCTTCATTAGAATGGCGTTGGAGTGGTTTCGGATAGCAGCTCCATAAGAATTGAACGTTCGGATGCACGTAGATTCTCAGGTATCTATTCTCCGTATTATTTTAATTATGATTTGTTTTGTAGTTACTTTGCCGTGTAGCCACGTCCATAGGGAATCCGCTGGTGCTTGGATAAAACCGACCCGCCGATAGTAAATGTATTGTAGATGTCACACTTGATTATATTAGCGTCATTGTAGCCTCACCTGATAACTAGCTTATGCACTTATCAATAATGCTAACATGCAAATATCAAAAGTCTTCAGATCTTCCGTCTTTGTACTACTTCAGTCACAACCTGGTTTGTAGTTGCTATGCTGCTTACCAAAGTATGCCCCAAGCGTGGCATTTGGACGAGACAAGATTATCGATGACACTTACCATAACGTGAATAATTCGATTTCTTAAAACGGTTAAGCTTCTTATTTGAGTTCGACATGATCGCATAAATAACCACCACGTTTGTACAAGCCATGATGCGGGATACCTAAATATCTGACGCTGAAAATACGGCAGAATGCGTATGAAATGCTGGGATGCGAAGATGGAAAGTAAAACGCCCATAGCTTCTTAAAACACAACAATCTATAATTCGTTTAGTATCTCAAAAAATAACTCAATTGAGTTTTTATTCTTTTTCAATCGTCTGTTGACTTTATTTCGTCCTACCCGACTTTCCTGAATGTTGTCTTCATTTTACATTTGAGGTTGCTCCACAATTTATTTCACATTCCGACGTTAATGTTAGTTCAGTTGTTATTTATATGAAGGGATTACATAAGAACAATTTGACCCCCATAATAATCAATGATATGCAATTGTTTATTAAAGAAAAAATTGGGTCTTTCCTCCCAGAAAGAATGAGGGTGGAGACGGAGAAGTCGATGAGGCCACATTTGAGCTGAGTGTAGTCTTTGAATATTTTATTTCGTAGATGTTGTCTCAGGAAGCGGTGGAAATGATAGTCCGATAAAGCAGTATCAAGGCTATAACGTAGATGGGGGTGGCACGTCAACTTCGCAATGTGAGGCCGCGCGTTATGCTGGAGAACGGAGACACTGAGTTGTCTCAGACGCCTATCTGCCACTGCTGTGGCCGATTTCCAGCTTCTCACAGGTCTTTGCTGCTAGGCAATCAGTGAGCTTGGAGCGTGTTGTCTCGTATTAAACACAAGAATTATCTCCAATAATTATTTGCAAGAGAAAGTACTGCTTGTGCCGTCGCAGCAGAACAGTTTCACAGATGGTCGCGCGTGCAACGCAGTTGTGATCGGTCAATAATGAAGTGTCCATCGAAACATCTTTATGCGGTAGCCTAGTTCATTTTATTTTTTTCCATTTTACTTGTTACTAGAACACTCTCGTACACATTAAAGCCGTCTGGCAATGACCCACTTTGAGAATGAGTAAAGAAACTAAACAATACGTTAATGCAGAAGAAGTTACGGGACAACCCAATAAATATTTTTAGACACTTTCTTGATCCGTCTTCACACTGCTTTTTCACTGTACGGATCCGAGTATTTCTACCATTCAATTCGTCCAATTATTTTTCGTCTTCTTGAGTGCCATTGAATACTAGTGAAGCGCGTCTCATTGCAATCTCGATGGTACCGTGGCTGTGGCGTTCCACAGGGCGGTGTTGTTTATTTCCGGAGAGAATTGGGGTATGGAGCTCGGCTCCACGTGCGCCGCAATTAGCATCACAGCCAGTCGGCCTCAGCGCCCTCATATACATGTTTCTATGATACATATGTCAGCGAGTTCATCGCATATGTTTTATCACAGTCAGCTGTATACATGGAGTGGCTTCCATTACTGTAATACTACAATTGCTGGTAATATCATAGGTATAAGTGCCTTATAGCGCATATGGGATCGGTCGCTAGTTTGTGTCCTTCGTCCCGCCGTGACAGACCAAATGCTAGCAGTCATATCTAGGAGGACAAATACACTAATACGCACTTCGTAATCCATTACAAGTCATTATATTGGCCAATTATACTTCCACCTCTACAGTATTACGAATGGAGTGGAACTGATAGCAAATCTTTTGGTGACCGATTAAATTCAGAGGTTTCATACGACGAGAATCCTACTAATGCGTAGGAGACTGTAAGCTCCACAGTGTTCTTTTTTTGCCGGTACAAATTCCCTTATAACAGGATTCTGTAGCGTCGCTATGGATCTCTTTGTTTTTGCGAATCACAGAAGGACCTCACCCATAATTCCGTTTCGTTTTGGATCCTCGCTTTTGTGTCAAAACAGAAATATGCGTTACATAGTGCACGTGTTTTCCCTCTTCAGATGATTTAAACTCATCAAGAATTCTCTGAAATTACATGAATGTTGTTTTTTGTTCGCCAGGTTTGCGCGAAAAAGAGTTTCATGTAGAGTATGAATGTGAAGAGAGCATTCACTGATAGGATAGTATAACAAAAGATAATGAATTGACACTTTGTTGAAATGTACAAAATTTTTGATTCTAATCCTTTTTTTGAACAGGGGGAGCCCAGTTCCAACGCGCGCCTCTGCGAGAACCACAAAACCTCGGCCACGGCACCCCAAGTCCTTTTTGAGCTTCATTAGTTCAGATCTTTGTGATTTAGTCTGACGAGTGTTATCAATAAAGCAGCTTCATACTAGACGCAAATTTGTTCAAGAAAAAAAATATGTGTTTCTTTTCTTTTCTTATGAATTTCTGCATAAAAGCCACTTAACGACATATAGTTAGAATAGTTAAGAGCGCATGTGGCGCAGTGGTTAGAGCTGCTCTGCGCCGCACACGAGGTCAATGGTTCGATCTCGCGCTCATGGCTAACCAAGCCATCCATCCCTCCGGGATCGATAAATTTGTGCGAGACTGGTCTCAGACTTGTCTGGGAGGGTAAGTAGCGCCGACCTGGTACAGCGGGAGGCCACCGCGAATCATCATAAAGGTCAGATATGCATGCAATCACCTCAAACGAAGTTGAAAATTGAAGAAGAATGCATGCCGCATCCCTCAGAGATTGATCAATGCCGAGAGTTCATTCTCTTTATCCTTTAGTTAAAAAAGTTAAATGTATAACCACAGCTTTTTTTATTCAAAACATATAGGATGTTTTTACGAAGCTATTGATATCCAGTTATGTGTAACGTAAGATTTTATAAAGATGCTGAGATGAAAGATACAGTGACACAATACAGCCGTTCTCAAGTTTTTCTCTCGAGAGTTGCTAAAAAGTTATGGGGAAATTAGGAGTATGACTCGCTATCGAATAGCGTTCGCACCGCATTCTCTTAGCTCATTGGTGCATTCCTAATTCTTCAATGAAAAACCGTTCTCAGTCGCTGCAGAGGAACTATTCATAGGAGTGTTAGTAACCATTCAAAAGCTAAAACCTGAGGCTACAGCCACACGTCACCGGTTTTTCAAAGCACCCCTTCATAACGCTGTAGCATTCAGATCAAAGGATATGTTCCACACTCGTTTTTCGAATTCATTTTTATCACACGCATAATTCGCTGGAAGCCGAAAAGCACATCATTGTGTAGAAAATGTAAAACTCGAACTTATTTCCTTGCTAAACCGTATTCCCAGAAAAAAGCACATTGATAGAATCAGGAAACATTACGCTTCTAAATGACTAATAACAGTCTGAAGAAAGAGCTCTGTTTGACGAATTTCAAAGCATAAATTAAACGACTAAAGGAAATCAAAAAACCAAAAAAGTTTTTTTTTTAAGATGCCGACATATTTTTGAGTTCGATGGAGCTTGCGCTATAGCTTGGGCAATAGCATTTCAAGGAAGGAGCTTTGTCCAGCGAAATATAAGCGAGATAAGAGAAAAAACACATGATTCTATGAGACATGATTTTATTATGAATGTCAGAGCGTTATGAAGGTTTGTTTTGGAAAAGATGCAACGTGGGATTTTTGCTCGAAGTCTTAGTTTTCGAATGATCACTAGTACTCCTATGAAAAGATTCTCTTCAGCGTATAAGATTGGTTTTTCGTTTGTTCCCTTTTAGTAGGAAAGAACAGCAACGCGCTGGTTGAAAGCCCGACTGAGATTCCGAGTTTCGCTCGTAAACATTAGTGGTCTTTTAGCTTCAAATGGAACACACTGGCTAAGGTTCCTTTCGATAGGAATAAAATCGCTAGCTCAATCACTCTTCTCGGGCAAACCGAGTATTTTCATCCATTGCGGTCAGAAAATTGGTGCGAGGTTTCTTTGAGGAATTGAAAACTCTGATTTGGCACAACGGCAGTCCACCAGAGATTATCCTACATGCCACATTTGAACTGATTCGAATCTACGATGTTATGAAGTGAATCGATTGCATAGCTCATTTCTAGAAGATCGATCATCATAGAACGCTTCACCTTCAATCCCTATACACCTTATCACTTATACCCACTTCAGTCTTCAAAAATTTTCAAGTTGAATCTGACACAACTCACTTAGCAAAATCAAATGTCTACATAGTCAATCTGCTTATAAAACGGTCGTCTCGACAAAGCTCATCATTTCAATTATACTTTTTGAAACATGAGCAATACGCAAAAAAATAACTTCATTCACCTTGATTACTAAATTATGTTCTTGCTCCGACGTGTTCTCATCGTAACAAAGAATTTTCATAAAGTGATCCGATACATTTGTGAACATCGGGCAAGGATATGAGCACCTGCAAATTTATAGGGTATCAGTTCTTGGTTTCTGCTCAGAATGTTTTGTAATAACTGGTAAATAGGTTATTTGAGTTTTTAAGCCACTATTTAGTACCATGTAATGACGGAGACTGACAAAGCTATGCTGATAAGTTAACAAAATTAACATGATCACCAAGACAGAAAAGTCGAAAAATCTCAAGCCAGGGAGTCTCATCATCATTAGAAAAATATTATACCGTATGGTCACTTCTATGGAAATTCTACGAGCAAGTGGTACCATCAGCTGATTATCTATAACGTAATCGCGGTGGTAGAAATGTCTACTTTACCCATAGCAGTAACTTTTCTCTTTTTATCATGTTATATTGGTATTGAAAACGGTCACCTTTTTCAAAAGAAAACCTCTCTTTGCCCAAGAAGAAAAAAACGCTTACCTAGTTCTATGCGCGAAGATGAGAGAGAGAGAGAGAGAGAGAGAGAGAGAGAGAGAGAGAAAGACAGAGACAGAAGGAGACAGAGAAAGAAAGGATAAGGGAGGGAGGAAGGGAAGAAGGTAGAGCGATTATACTGAAGAGAAAGAGTGGCAGAAAAATACAGAGAGCGAAAGATGAACAACGACAGAAAGAGAGAAGAGTAGGAGAAAATAAGAAGCAGAAGGATATCGAGAAAAAAGGAAGAGGAGGACTAAACAGAAACGGAGAATCAAAGACAGGAAAAGAAACGAGGAGCGAAACACATGGAAGGATAGGATTATAAGGGTAGAGACAATGAGGAAAAATAGTAAGAATGAGGGAGGATGAGGAAGGAAGAGCGGTAGAGTCGTCATGGAAAGGGGTACAGATATGGATATGGAAGATTAAGAAAGGAGAAACGAGAAAGGGAAAACAGAGAAAAATAAGGAAAGACCAGGACAGTCATATAGCGATGAAAATATCTGCATCTCGTATTGCATTGCTCAGTCATCTCTGAACCACTCACGATGCAAAAAATTTTTCAACACCGTCCAAGTCCCCCTGATAAGCAACATGACCATTCGCCATTAAAATTATTCTGTAAGCAAACAGATCAGAAAAGGTTACAGATCTGCGTTCCAATGCTAGAAGTTTTTTCAACAGGGTCTAAATCTAGGACTCACCTATCGGCCATCTGATAGACGTCAGTGGATGGCTGATGAATGGTGGTGATTATGGTTTTTGATTTCAATGCCAATACTTTCATCGCTATAACAACCTGAAATGCTCAACTTCTCATAAAAAATCTTTTTCATCTGCTTTCGGTTGCCCGAGGAAAGACGAATATTCGACCTAATTCGTTAGACGAGATTTTTTCATAGGAGCGTTAGTAATCATTCAACAGCTTAAACCTCAGGCTAAAGCGGTGCGTAATTGATTTTTCGAAAGATCCTTTTATAACGCTGTAAACTTCCAAATAAAACTATGTTTCACACGATCACGCGCTTTTTTTTATCTTACCTCGCTTGTATCTCTTCAGAGTGTTAGTACCCTTTCGATAGCACAAGTCTCGAGAAACTCAAAAATGAGTTTGCATTGTGGAAAAGCCTCTTTAATAGCGCTATATGAATAAGAAAACGTTTGTGTGTTTCACACGTTGCCGGTCAGAGCTTTTTCTTCAGACTAATAGTAATCATTCTTGGCACAAGTTTCAATGATTCTAATGCTGTGCTCATTTCCTGAAAAGCTGTAGTGTAGCAGGAAAAATAAGATCAAGCTTCACATGTTGCAGTTTAGCAGGGAAAATAAGATCGAGTTTTACATGCTCGTTGAGCTTGATTATTGGCTGATCTACGAGAGTGCGGCGATCGACCGATGATCTGACACGATAGACATGTGGGCGCAAATTCCTACTCAATTGGGAATTTTTTACTCCACTTTAACAGAAAACCCACATTAAACGAATCACTCAGATACATGAGATTTCTTCTATACATTCATATGCATCTCGTGCCTCTAGCAAATTATACGCTTGATAAAAATGAAGGCGCGCGGAGGAAGTCAAACATGATTGTATTTTGCATGCTACAGTGTTGTGAAAAGGTCTCTTCGAAAAACGGCTATGTAGCGCTGCAACCAAAGATTATTCAAACTCAATCGCTGAAAAAGAATTTATCACACGAGTGTCAGTAGGAAATTCGAAAGCCTGAATTTCTGGTTACAACGTTACCTAGCCAGAGTTACAAGTTTTCGTAAGATTACTAACACTCGCATGAAAACTCTTGTCCAGCGAATGAGGTCGAAATTTCATTTATCCCAGGAAATCAAAGGGAACCGCTTTTTCTTAATGTAAAAGAAACTTCGATAGCACTTCTAAAAAGGGGAAACTTATGTATCACTCTATTTATTTGGGATAAGAGACCATATAAAAAGAACACGATGACAAAAACCTTGTCAGAACAAATTTTATAATAACTGCTAACCTTTTCTTTATTTGCTCAACAACTGTGACCAATCTTTTGTTTCGAGTGTTTTCTTAAGACGACGCTCAAATTTCAATATTCTTGATAATCAATTTTTTAAATCCACGCATGTGGTCTGTTACGGGCAAACTTATACAGCTCAATACACATGTTTCAGCCTAGGCAGCCTCGGCAGTTGGGCTCAGCCTTTCTGACAGCCCTGTAGCATTCAAAACAATGTCATGTTGCACACGCATCGTGCTTATCGCGCTTTAATCTCACACGACAGAGCTCTTCCCTTAAACTGTTAGTAAATATGTGATCGCATAAGTTTCGGTGATTACAGCGGTGCGCCTGTTTTTTGAAAAGACCACCTCACGGCACTGTAGCAGGGTAAATCAGCCGGTCGAGTTGCATGGTGGCTGTGGATCGATAGATCGCGCAGGTGGGATTCACCTGTGAAAATGATTTTTGCTACTAAATTTAAAATTTCTCTCCGCTTTGACGGAAAATCTGGATAAAACATATGACTCTGATGCTTGAAAGGTTTCCTCTACACGTTCATACACTTTTCATGCTTAGGCCTCTGCCGCTTAAGGTCAGGATTAGTAACGAGTTTATTTGGCATTATAGGATAAAAATACAAGGCCTATTCGCTAGAACGATAGATTATAACTTCTTCTACAAAACTATTACAAAAAGCATATAAATATCTACGATACGTATGAGAAATTTCCAAATAAATTACAAAAATCTTTGCGACAACGCGTGTGAAACACAATACTGTTTTAATTTTTACAGTGCGTGATAATAAATTGCATTTTTAGATTCATCGAGATCTAAACTTTTGGACGATTTGATAGTCTGATGAAGTCCAGCGAAAGTGGCTCCTCTAAGGAATCGTTGTCCGACAACGGGAATGATCCAGATTTCCATATGTCATATCGCGTTTTTCATACTAAGAAAGTTTAGATCTAATTAGAGTCGACTCCAGAGAGTGGCAGATCTAATTGGTGTCTGTTGCTGGATAGGACTAATAACTATTCAATTCTGCCCGGCACCTCTAACTACTATGCTTTGCGTGAGTTAAGCAACTGTTCCGATCTACGAACGTTATAAACTCCCACGATTGCTGATTTTCCTTGTTAACGCTAACTAAATTTCACTGATTACTGTAACTTTTCAGCACCACTGCTGCTTGGAAGAAGAAATATTATATACTGCTGAGGTTTGTATCCCAGCAGAATAGTTTGACATTTCAATCCAGAAACTCAGAAAGAAGAATGTACAACGACAAAGATTCCTTTAGCTAAGTTCCCGCCAACGACACCAGAAAAATGAAGGGTAAGATGGGAGAAAGTTTTTTTCTAGTTCCTTTCATCAGAGTAACTCAAATGATAGCACCGTTACGCAAATAATTCATGTGTAAACTTGATAATGCTGTAAAAAAGCCAACCAAAGCGTACCTCTAATGCCATGAATGAATCGAGACCGGACGTTGGTTCTTCACAAAATAAAATGGACGGATTTGTAATAATCTAAAAGTGATGTAGGTCCTTCTTGTACCAGCTATAGGTTACAGTAGAAAAAAAACCCTTACCTCTGAAGCGAACGCTAACCGCTTACGTTCGCTTCTTGATATAGATTTTTTCGTAGAAGAATCAATTCTCAAGCTTCTACAACTAATTAGTCCCATCTGAAATAGTAATACACAGATGAAAAGATTAATAAATATTGGAACGGATAAAGTTAGATGTGGTTGCATATATAGGTAGCGGATACGGAAAATTGATTCATTCCCTTACCGATAATAAAACATCCTCCACAGTTTCCTTGCGTTCGTCTTTGGTTGTATCTTTTGGCATACGAAGGCGCGCCTACCAAGGATGTTGAAATATTAACATAATTTTGAAGATGGACACAAAGAAAGAAGAGAGCAAAAAAATATTTTCTATTTGGAGCAGAAGCGTTATTTGACGATTCGCACAAATAAAATAAACTAAAGCACTCGTGGAGGAACGAATTACGGAGCAGTGGTGATTCTCTAATTACACAGCACGACTATCTTAGAGCTTTTAGGAAGGATCGACTTGATCAACATTCAACGGCATTCATGACGAAGACGAACATCTCCACGTATCTGCCAAAACTACACGCAGATAAAAGTTTAAAAACTTTCATGGTTGGTAGATGTGAAGAAAGGAGCCAGACGCAGAAAATGGTGGAATGTGCACATCATAAATGTGATGCTCAGTCATTTAATTAAATAATAATAAATGAGGCACTTGTATAACACCTTCCGATAATTCCCTATCTTGACAACTATGATTATGGTAGGACCTCCAGAATACTCAAAGATTCTCGATGGGTATCATAATGGAGCATGCTCTAGATGTACCAAGAACACGTTCACCTCCAATCCACATATCTGGACAACATCCACTAAATAGCTATAGGATGAATTAAGCCTAAGTACCCGTTATAAAGGAGTCATAGACACTTGATAATGACCAGTTTTTTCCTCTCATGAGAAACCTTGAGGGAACAGATGAATTTTGAATACCGCTTCAACTCCCAATAATAAATATCGCCAAATGCTTCAATTAGCTCTCTTTAGATCGGGAAGTCAGCATGATGTACGACCTACCTCCAGAGCTGACTACGAGGAAAAGGGCGAGTTGGATACATTCAAGAATATTGCTTTAATAGTGAAAAGAACAAAGAACATCCGGCTCTTTGCCCACCTTTCAACCTAGGAGTTTCCCGTAGATTCACAAGCAAGAGAAAGGGCGCAAAGTTCTGATTTACGTCAATGATCGAATATTAGAAATGCGTTTTACGCGCCAGGCTATAGAAAAGGTGGGCTGAACACTGAATGCTTTTCAACGACAACCGATGGACGGAAGCCGTTACCGAGTAAATTCTTTGGAATGTCAAGTGCACCACGGTAAGACCATCGACCCGATTGCACAATTTCTTCGCGAAAAGCCTGGAAGAAAGATATGATGCTCAAATTAAATTCATAGAGTCAAGTTGGGCAACTCTTGCACACAATGGATAATGGAAGTTCCACTGGTGTTAGCTCCAGCCACTCTCCAAGATCCTCCGAATCATTCAAATAGGTTGATATCACATACGTCCATACTTTGAAAAAGGAGGGTCTTGAAACATCGGCTAAACTATTACTGCTACTACTCTAGCAACCTCGCGTTAACTAATCAAGATAAGTTTTCTCGGTTTACACATATCAATTATTAATGCCGACGTTTATAGAGAGTCGAACTTTTGAATTATCGCAATATGTATCAGCAATATATTTTTGATTTGTGAAAGATCAATGCGCAAAACTCTTGAGGCGTTTTGGAGAAACGCCAAGAACCTTCAAATGGACCGGAAGGACAATTACATCACCATCACGAGACCTCGCGCCTTTTCTACATTTCATCTTCTGACCTGACCCAGGCGGTATAAAAAGATTTTCTGAACTATTCAAATAGTCTAATACCACATACGTCCAGGCTCTGAAGAAGGCGGGTCGTTGAAACGTCAGCCGAACGACTACAACTACCACTTTACCAACCTCGCGTCAGCTAATCAAGATAAGGTATTCATTATGTTCAACAATGTGATATCAATGAATAAACAAAGACAAAATATCTCTGTTGGTCATTTTGAAAGCGATTAATAACGGCACTGTTACCAAAACAGATGTGGAAAGTATTTAAAATTATCACCGCAAACATTAGGTGTTCTTCTACTGTAAGTTCAGCGATAAGCACATCTTCCTGTTGGACGTGAGCGCTATATTTCTTCATATCTCCGCTTTCCACCACAATACTTTAAAAAAAACGTTATTTAATAAGTTGACGTTAATGTGAGTCATATATACACACATACATACATGCACATACACGCATACAACACAGGCACACACACACAAACACACACACACACACACACACACACACACACACACACACACACACACACACACACACACACACACACACACACACACACACACACACACACTCACCTACATACATACATTCATAGTTTGAGGTGGCTCCGAACCAACGCCAAGTTTTTCTCATAGAAAATAGGCACTAAATATTACTGAAAATTTTATTTTACATTAGTGCCTTAGCTGAACTACGGTCCCAACCGATCTGTGCTCTTCAAATGAACCCCCTTTGGGGTTGATTGCTATCAACCATTAAGAGGGTTGACATACGCGTAGGAGGAAGCGTGAGGTACTCGATCAAGTAGTGGTTAACACGTGAGCGCCCGGGAAGCGTAATCTCGAGTTTGAAATCAACTCAGGTTCCGAGTTGCTCGTATCTCACCACACTTGCCTGCCAAGACGCTCGATAGTTTACCTTTTTAACATTCTTAGAGGATGTGGTTCTTTTATCTACCATTTCTTTCATTTCTGTATATATCTCACTCTCCTCCTCTCGCCCTCTCTCTCTTCTTCCCTCGCCCTTTCCTCGCACTTCAACGTATTTTCTATATTCACTAATTTATCTCCAACAAGACAACGTTTCTTTGGGAAAAGAAACGAAACCTACTTATTAATAGCTATTTCACCAAATACGCGTAAATCACTACTGCTTCTTTGAGCGAGGACATTCAAAAGTGTTGATTTTCCAGCACCACTAAAATGATTTCAGTTGAAAAAAGCAGAAAGATACATTTCTGGTAAAACCTCTTCTTAACAAAAGTGAAAAACAAAGAAGATCTACCTGGCTCCCATTATAAACGTTATTTGCCCAGCGTCAGCATATCCAGAAACTAAACTATTTTCAGGTGAGATGATATAGTGATTGGCTACGGTATCTCATTCATAAGAATATTTCAGCAAACGTTGAAACACCAAGGAAACTTCTGTTACTTTGACAAATAACACTGAAGACTAATTGTGAGTGAATCTAGAAATTCTCTAGTAGAATTTCAACCGACTACCTGAACCAAAAACACTGGTTCTCGTCATCATGAAAGTACCCAGTTCTTGATTGAATTCTGCTGTTTTGCCAACAAAAAGTGAGATTAATGCCG
>JAHQIW010003783.1:0-50412 GCA_019055375.1 Parelaphostrongylus tenuis
GATTGGGGATTGAGTACTTGTGATTGTTTCAACGGTTAGCAGCGATATCTGAGTCTGACTATCGCTTTGCTATTTCGAATGTTATCACGCAGTGGTGAGTTGTTCGCAAGGATATTCATTCCGTAGCCAACATCATAGCGAATTTGAAATAGAAGCAGTACGAATCCAAACCGCACAAAACTGCAAAAGTGGTATCCATAATTTTAGAAAAAAAGAAAGACCGTTGAGAGCTGATCAATGCATGAGGGATGAACCATGTATTTGATTTTACAAGGCATCGTTAGAGAGATTGAATGTGCAGGAGGAGTGTTCATTAACATACGTTTGCCAACCGATGCATCGATTCACAACTAATGTCCTGAAAGACGCCTTACTTACGCTCCGAAACAAATGGGTAGGTTTGGTGTACTTAGGGATAACGGTTGAATTGACGGCTACGAGTGTTGGTACCTACAACTTCTGTGCCACACTGTACATCAACGAGACAGCTTTTCAGCTTTTATCCATTCTATCTCATACACTTTGAATGGTGAGAATTTTCTGACTAACAGCTTGTTAAAAGCTCTTCGAATGAGTGATAATGCATAAGTCACAGCACCATATTTGAGCTCGTAATACTTTCTAATAAAAGCAAGCAATCACACGGTCGTACTTCATATGACAGAAAATTGAAACATGAGATTATCAGAAGTTATGTAAAGTAACTGCTACACGTATGCAGTACTTACCCAACAGTGTTATTTAATGACGGATAGACGTTCAAACTGCATTACTCATCAGCATGTACAATTTCTGACGAATTAAAATTACTACATTTAAGCATTCGTCATAGTATTGGATGCTTCGGTCACTATTCTGCAATGATCCAAGTGTGAAATTTTGTATTTGATGTCTTGACTATACTGTCACTATCGTTCACTTACTGTCTTTTCAGATGTTCCCGGAGTAGGGTCCGCTGATGACGACGGTGCAGCATTGCCCACTTGCTTCAGTTGCTCCTCCACTGAGCTCATGACGCATGGCGTAGTATGCACAGGCTGCATATCAATGTTACCAGACGACTAAAATTTTATTATTCCTCGGATGCGCAATACAAGATCCCGAAATTTCCTTGTTTTTTTATGTTTCAGTCTTTAGCTTACTATAATATTCGTTTGACTTGACGGGAGCGCACTTACGACATTGGGTGGTCGGTAATTATAATACATCATTGGCACATGGAAAGCTTCAGGAAATGCGATTTCTACTAGAGGAGCAGGGACATAAACAGTGGAGGAGGCAGCGGATAGTCCAACTGCATTTGTGGGTTCTGAAATAATCTTGGTGTTGTAAAGATGAACGATTATTACCAAAAACTCTCCAGTCAAAGGAAACATACTACGAGAAGTGACGGTCAAACGGAGCTCGATAAAGAAACGGATGAATTATATTAAACCTGGGGCAAAACCTGTGGAGGTGTATCTGCGTCAAGTGGTACAGGACGCATTACGAAGGGGACTCGACCATCTTCCATTGCAGTACGACTGGAATAAAACTCATATCTCTTACCGATATTATTGGATGTTTTATGTTACACTGCCTCAACCTTATCTAGCAATCAGATTCAAAAGCCTATTACCGCTACTTTGGTACCG
Organism: Parelaphostrongylus tenuis; assembly: GCA_019055375.1. NCBI lineage: Eukaryota > Metazoa > Nematoda > Chromadorea > Rhabditida > Metastrongylidae > Parelaphostrongylus > Parelaphostrongylus tenuis. The sequence continues at coordinate 1,635 of JAHQIW010003783.1, forward strand.
TGCTGGTGAACACAAAATAACAAACTAAACGTTTCGGGACGGAATCCGCACATTTGAATACACGAATTTCGAAAGACCTTTTCAGCTAAGAAAAATAATTTCCTTTGACTTCAGCGAGTATCCGAAACTTGAATCTCTGCGATTTCAGTTATGTGTTTGATTCATGAAGAACTTTTCTTATTGCGTTGTAGCACTGAAAATATCAATATGTTTCACACTCAGTTTGTTTGTTTGCTCGGTTGAGATCTGTGGGCCGTTTACGCTGGATTATTGATAGTTAATCTGTAGACCAAATCTCGATGATTGTGATACTCAAATTGGCCTTGCTAAAGTTTACATAGAATGCTCTTAGGGCGAAAAGAAGATTGCGTTTCGCCTATGGAATGCTTAGCTGCTTGAATCGCAGCGGATTTGTTTGACAGTGTTACACCCAATAAAAAGGTTTTTTCGAAACGGCGAAGAAATTTCCAAGTCAATAACGAAAAATGAGCGCCTATTAAATGACGTGCCCTGCAGAGATGATATTCAAAATTGCTGAGCAGCGTCGTTCAAGAAGGCAATTTTTGCATTTCACTTGGAGAATTTTTTTCCCGTTTTGCGAAAATTCCTGGATTTTTTGTATTGAAGTACCAAGTCAATACTAAGTGACACCAAAAAGTTAGCTGTGAAACCTCGTAATAGGGGACCAAACCAGCAACCTTTTTTCCGATTCCGGCATCACATGCCAATCGGCAGCATGGACTGCTCGCCACCGCAGGCGACGGCGGGGCCATGTTTCTGTCGTACCCAGCGAATTAACATGGAATAATGCAATGACGTTCGCCTTATCATTTTGAAAAATTGAACAATGACAGTAGAGATTTTAATTAGTCAAAATTAATGCGTGAAATGCGCAGTAAGTGGGAAACTAATTTTATTTTTAATACTGCAGCGCCGTGAAAGGTTCGTATCAAGATAAAAGTACATTTCTGAATACCCTGTGATTTAGGCTTAGTGCGAAAAATTTGCTGCAAATTCTATGCCCCGCAAAAAATTCTCAAACAAATATCTCTGCCTGTTAGTGGGAACGATCTCGAAGAGGACTCACAGGGTTAATATACTTACTTGAATATATATATATATATATATATATATACATATATATATGTATATGTATATATATACACATTTATATTTGTCTGCTATTTTTGAGTGCCAAACTTTGGATGCTCCTCGGGAATCGAACCCAATCTCACCGTTGCTAAGCGTGTAGAGTGTATATCTGTGCTCTATGTATGCCTTGTACGAAAAATGGCTTAAATTTGAATTTCCGATTATGTGTTGGGGCACAGGATTACAGGACTGGACAGGTTGTAAGTGGACTTCAGTTTATTCTCTGGGTTCCACGTATTCCATGTATGATACACCTATTGCCACAATGCGCTCTATAGAATTTATATAGTCGAGTATCGCCTCCACATAAGTAGTAAATATAGGCTTCGAAAGACATTATTGTAACCAAATGATGGATTATCACTGAAGAGACGTTTATAAGAATTTTTTCTCTTGGTAAAGAGAATATCAGTGCTTCGAGAAATTCCTCATATTTTACTGAAAATACCACATCCTTTCGTGATAGAGCATAGTTTCAGCTGATATTGAATCTTTTTCATTTTTCTATACTTTTACTCACTTGAAAAATTTAGAAAAACTCATTCCGATACTAAGCTTGGTATATTAAAAGACTATAAGTATGCTCTACTGAAGGGAGAAGAAAATTTTTGCTTTCAAACTAACTAGCCCATCGTTCTAACTTCACAGCGCATTTATTAGTAGTTTCAAGGTAAAATCCCGATTCTGAGCGGACGCTATGCCATGATAAGAGGAAACATCGAGGAAGGTGTTTTAAAATGAAGAAACCCCAGATGCGCTAGATGTCTCCATTTCCATCACAATTTTTGTGAAGGAAAGTTGCAATCTATAAAATGTGCTTGCATTTAAGCTCCTTTTTCCCGATCAGAGCATTTTCATTATGCTAGAAGGGCACTTTTTCCTTATCATACGCGCTTTCGACCTTTAAAAAACGTCCTATTTTTTTAGTCATTTGCAATACTGAGGTTATTTTTCGATAGCATAGATTGAAAGAGTTTGAATGGCTTATCTTTTTAAAAAGGCTAGGTTATTGCGCTGAAAGAGCAAAAATAAAATTTTGTTTCTCGTCCAAACATTTCTCGCTTACCAAAGCTTCATCGTCAGAATTTAACAACCAATCCATACATTAGATTTTGAGAATTGTCGTAATGTTCTTGGTTTTTTGAAACGAACCTTTCTATGCTCTATAACATCCAAAAGAATATTAGATTTCACAAAACTGAATCGCTTTTATAATTCGCGCCTTTATTTGGCCCCCAGAGAAAATCTCAAATTTTGCTCTGTTTTCCCAAGTGTTAACAATAACCTAACAGAAAAAATCTCAAAAATTTCAATGATACACTTTGTTTTCAATATAGCTTCACATGACAGGTTTTCGAAAAACTCGTTTTCAATGCTGTAGCATTCATAATAAAATTATGTTTGACACTCTTTGTCCGCCTTCATTTTTTTTACACGTATAATCCGCAGGGAATTTGTAAAGAAAAAATTGTAGTATTTGAGAAAATCGTTTTATGTAAAGGTTCTTTATAGCAGAGAAAAGATTCCGAATCGAAAATGAGTTACTCCCTGTGTCTGATCCGTCAGGTCGGTGATTGATCGCTCCGCGTCCTCCATAGCCCGTAGAGTAACAGGTCAACAAGTCACCGAATATAGGGAACCTGATAGCAATTTCAAAAATTTCCTAGTGGCTGCTGCATTTTAGGCTTTGGAACCATTCTAACATTGTAAAACAAATCTTGTTTCAACGTTATATGGCTGTTCACTTTTATTTTTATCCTTTAATCTGTAGTAAGGACACATTTTATTGCAGCAATTTAGCACTACACACGCGCACCGATGCTACGACCTATACGAACTACCTTCCAGTTGTCTTCAAGATCATTTCTTGCACCCCCTACAGTCTTCAGCTTTCCGATTAAATTCAATGCGAACACATTTAAGGTCGTTTTGGAGGACAAAGAGTAAATCGGACACCTCCTGATCTGGCAAACTTCTTCCAGTGGGTATCCTCCTTTGATAGTAAAAAATTTGAATAAGCACCACCATATCCTTACAGACTATTGTGAAGCGACTAATCTTAGCAGTTGTTATGAGGAGTATGACTAAACAAATATTATGAGTGAAGGACCTGCACATTATGATTACGAAAGCACGCTTGGGTTCTTGCTGAATGGTGACAATGTGGAGGTCGTTGAGGAAGTCGAGCAGATAAGGAATATTGTAGTTGGGACGATGAGAGCTATTGGTAAATGTACAAAAAAGTGTAGTCGCTGTAACATCACCGTTTGATGAGAGTCGGAAAATGTTCAAATTTTGATGAACGCGCGTGAAGGTACAACTCTGACCAACATTCTGCAGAATGTTGAAGAGCTACTAGTGGTACAATTAATGAAGAAGTAATCTTAAGTGAATATTTTGAATAAAACCTCTCACATATCAACCAAACGTGAAATTAGAATGCTCACTTTCCCTAAATATTTATTCCACACTTGTCACTATTATACCACTCGGCATTCGCTATCTTCGAACGTCTACCTTCGAAATTGATGGCCAGAGAAGATGCCGTGATCCAGAGTCCTACCAGACTCTTTGTTGGAGGCGGGATATACTCAAGACGACTATCAGATGCACGAAATTAATCGACTCTTACAAATTACACTTGCGTATTGAAAGTTTCATGTATAACAGGCAAATATCTATGTTGATCGAACGAATTATGAGTGGTAGGTAGTACTCCCGCTCTCGCAGAGCAGGCGTTAAAAATGCGCAAAAAGAGCCGAAAATAAAATAATTTACCAAGTATGTGGTTTTCTTATTAGAAAATGGGGATCCTCAAGAAAAATTGTTGTTATTTTCACGCAAAACATTTTTCTTGGATTTTTCGCCATAGCATTTCATCTGTTCGTAACGCTGAAGTGCACTGACAAATCGTTTAAGCTTTATTATATAAATGTTAATAAAATCTGGTGTGGAGTTTGGGCGATGCGCTATTCTACTCAAAAGCGAGGAGTGCTTTCCTTCTTGTTGGTGCTGCTCACTATGAAGGCTTTTCTAGAAATCAAGTCAGAAATTGAATTTTCTATTTCTCCAACTGCCGAATAAATACCTTTACAATACTTTCCAGTTATCCATACTTTGTTTCGATCCCTTGTAAAATACGTATTTTTGGTCGTTTTCAGTGACCACGTGATCATTTGATAGCTTAAATTGAAAGAATCTGAGTGGGCTATTTTATTTCCGAATAGACATTATTACTGCGCTAAAAAAAAACAAAATTGAAATTATGTCCCTCACTGAAACATTTTTCGCTGGCTAACCACTTTTTTTTAAAGAATTTTAACACCTAATCGATAGAGCAAATCCTGGGACTCCAAAAATGTATTTGCTTTTCAATAAGGACTTCACAGTGCGCTGATACAGTCAAAAGAAGATTGGATTCCACAAAACTGGTTGATTTCCGTATCTACACCCTGTTTCGACCCTTCAGAGAAGAAGTATCTTTTGGTCGTTTTTAACGTTGAGATAATTATTCGATAGCTTGGATCAGAAGAATTTGAAGGGTTTGCTTTATTTCTAAGATAGCCTCACAATTGCGCTCAAACAAAAAAAAACTTAGATGTTGTTTCACACTGAAGTATTTCTCGCTGAATAAAGCGATTTCTTTGGACTTTTGAAAACTAGTCGGCAGATCAAATCGTGGAGATTCCAACAAAGTCCTTTGTCTTTGAAACGATCTTGCTAGTAATCTGTAGCACTCAAAAGAAGATTGGATTTCGTACTTGGTGTGCAGGGCGTGCCTTAACCAAAAGGCTTTTCCAAAGCGGTGACTTTTCTTGCACAGACATTCGATTTGTAACACACCATGTTTTTGTAGGAACATGACTGCATTTTTCTCAGTGTTTGGTAAAGCATGAAGGCGCATGATTTGAGGAATTCGACGAAGACCAGCAGAAAACAGCTGAAGGGCAATTGTTATTGCAGCGGACTGATCCGCTTGTTGAGAAATCTCGTTCACATACAGGTAAAAGAGTGTTGGCTTGGCGCCAATTCAGAGATATCTTATCCACATACCTCCGAAGCCTGGTAGCTTGAAGCCAACGCCGCGCAGAGCGAAACTTAAGCTTTTTTGGCAACTACAAATCAATGAAAAGTCCTTTTTACAAGCCATGAATGCTATCAGAATCGACAAGATTTTATCTATCATATGATAACTGAAAGTCTAAAAGAAAGGCTTTGCTGAACGGGAAATGTTTGACTGAGTAACAAAATTTTATTGCTCTCTCGAAGCGCAACTGTGCAACCATATTAAAGACAATGTCCACCATTGAAATCTTTGAGATTTTTCCTCTAAGAGAAGAGGTTCTCTCAGGTAAGAGCGAAAGTTGCGTTTTCCTCTGGGGGTCTAATAAGGCGCGAATACTAGAAGTAAACTAGTTTTGTCAAATCCAGTATTCTTTTGGCTCTCATAGCGCATAGAAAGGTCCGTTTCAACAACCAAGAATATCATATATCGTTATATTGGCGCCAATACTCAAAATTTGATCTATGGACTGGTTTTTGAAACTTTGATGGAGAAGCTTCGCTCAGAGAGAACTGTTTGGACGAGGAACAAATTTTAATTTTTCCTGTTTTAGCGCAGCAGGAAATCCTTCTTGAAAATAAGGTAAACCGTTGAAGTTCTTTTGATTTGTGCCATCGGAAGGCTACATCAGCATTGAAAATGACTGAAAAAATAAGCCTTTTCTAATGCAATTGACACGGAGCCGAGCGCGAAAGTGAATATTCTTTTGACTGTAACAGCGCAATAAAAAGTTTGTTTCTGAAAGCAAACATGTCATAGTTGTTGAGATTTGTGTTATCGAGTGGTTGTTAGAAATCTGAACGAAGAGCTGTGTACAGCATAAAATGCTTGAGTACATATTAGGATTTTGTTAAACTATTACAACATAATTAGAAAAAAACTATTTTGGAAATAATAATCCATCGTTCAAACCCTCATGATACCGACTACCCAGGCCAGGCCGCCGACGGCTGGCGGCTGACAGATAGATGCATTGTAGCGTAGAAAGAGTGGTGTGCAAAATGGGCGCCAGTAGTGCAACGAGTTAGCGCACGCGCTCCCTGATTGAGTGATGCGCGGGTTCGAGTCCCGCCAGAAAGGGAAGTTTTCCACATCACTCTACATAAAAAGGGTGCATTCTCGATCTACTCGTTATTTCTAGAAAAATTAATGATGTTTATTTTATATTTGTTTGCTACGCTAAATGTAATTGCTTCTACAAATTTAATTACACAGAGGCACAGCAGATATTAAGATGTCAACTCGACACCCAGGGTCTTACAGTGTTCCAACCCACTCGCCCAGTGTACGCTCTTTCCAGCCAATTTGATGATTGCTGAATAATAGCGTCTAAATAGGGGGCGTGGATAGAAGTGCTGTTCGGATGTGTTCAGCCTAGCTGAAGGGTCGCTCCTTCTTATTTTGCGATGGCAAACAAATGTATAACCCGCTTATGATGCTTGAGAGAAGATGCTATCGTGTAACAAATCGGTGGCATTTAGCAGTTAACTAAGAGTCAAAAGCTGTTGTGAACTGAAAAAGCGATAAGGAAATTTCACTTTCTACATAAAAACACAAATTCATCAAAACTTCAAAAGAAATCAGTCAAAGTGACTGCATTGTATTGATTACCATATCGACGTAAGCAATATAGGAGTAATATAATACATAGCAAAAAGTGCTGTTTGCAGTTCTATCGACTTACCTCAACTCGTAGTGTGCTCTGTCGATTGTGATAAATCTGAAAACATTGTGCAATTTCTTTCAAACATCAAGTAGTAACAACTTTAGCAAAAGGATAGGCATGTTCAGCTCAGTGCTCAAAGGTGTCTTTTACAGCAGGCACGTACTCGCTGATTTAATTCCACTTTACGTGCTTGCCATGCTTTTCATATCTCCGTGAATAACAGATTGTCACCAGAATTGACAATATCACTGACTTGATACGTCGTAAGTTCAGCGCAGAAAATTATTGCGTAGGCCAAATATGCATCCAGCCGTATCTAAAGATGCTTAAAAGTAGGATGCACTGCGCATTCCTCAAGGATTGATAAACGCCTATAAGCTTTATCCTTTAAATCTTCAAACTGAAGGAAAATAGTCTTGCTTATGTAACAAATTTCATCTATACCTGAGCCAAGTTAACAGACCTTTTCAACAGCATTTGTCGTTCTACTCACCTTCAGTGTCGCCTAATTGCTAACTATAAGGATGAATCAACCAGCGCCCAAACATATCTTTAATCACTAATACTTAGTGGCGGAAAGGTACCATTAGAGCAAGAACAACAATCTAACTTTAGACTGTGATACCGCGCGATGTTCTTTGGTTTTATCATTTATCGCTATAAATAGCACCGATGAGATAATGTTGGCCAGCAATGCAACCAGTGAGCCTGACAATCCGATTACAAACTCAACTCATAAATAACATACTGAAGTATTGACGGCGAACAAAGTCCTATTATCCCATCACCTTTGTATGTATAATGAATTCTACTGGAAAAATTGACAATAAAACAGTCAATCAGTGATCTACTAGAATTCTTTATTTCATCGCTCTAGTAGCAGTGTCAATATCTTATAACTATACATGCAAGAATGTTGAGTTATACGCCAAACTAGGGTGAGATTTGAATTTGCGGTCCAAACTTTGCGAAAACGTGTAAATCGCTGAAAAAGTGATGGCAGAGCAACGATCTCGGTCAGCAAGCGCACCCAGTAAGTAGGGAACCCACGGTCAAGGCCCGCTGAGGTTCAACAATGTCGGGACCGTGAATCGACGACCTCTGCGTCTCCAACTGGCAACCCTAGACGGTCTGCTCTACTTTACCTGCATCTCTAACCCCCAGAGTGAGGCTTCCACTAAAGACAGACTGTTGCGTCCAACAATAACACGCTGCTGCGTCTAACGACGGCACGCGGGTACGTCTAACATAGACACAATGACGGTTAGAGATGAAAAAGTGGTAGAGCAGATTGTCCAGTGCGAGTGAAACATGAGTCATTAGTGCAAATTGTTGAGCAGGTGCCACAGGAAAGGGTGAAGTAAAGGTTCGAGTCCCTCTGGCGTCGAAGTTTTGCACATCAATCAAAATTATTGAGTAGAGACTTCACAGTTTGATGACATAACATAATTTGGATTCGGAAAGCCTAAGAATCAAGAAGGAAAATCAAGGACTAACAAACATTCCGTACCTTGTTGAAATGTAGGTTTGGCAGATGGTATGCTTTCGACGCTTTGATACTACAGACATGAAGGTAGGGGCAAGCCGAAAGTGTCCCCTGCTCAAACACTTTTATGCTTCTCATTTTCGGCTTAGAGAAGAAAAGAAAAGCACATGCTATTTTTAGCATGAGCCCACTCCACAGAGTACCACATCAACACTGGAAGCTGTCTATCGCATACGGCTGCTTCTGTAGGTTTAATCCAAACTGCTGGATCATCACATCCGGCTTCGAGCATGGTCCAGTCATGGAGCACTAAATCCTATTTTTTAGATAAAGCACAAAAAAGGATAAAGCTCTCGACGTTGATTTAATCCCTGAGGGAATCGCCATATATTCGTCCTCAATTATTGACTTCGTTTGAGGTGATTGAATGCATATCTGGCCTTTACAATGACTCGCGATAGCCTACCACTGTATCAAGTCAGTGCTACTTGTCCTCCCAGACACGTTTGAGACCAGTCCGGTACCAATTTACAGACCACGGAAGAATGGATGCTTTGGTGAATTATGAGCGCGAGATCAAACCATTGAAGACGTGTACGACGCAGAGCAGCTCTAACCACTGCGCTGCATGCGCTCTTAATATTCTATCTAATACCGAATATGCCAATACATCTGCAGTGTTGCAGAATGTTTTCAAGGTTGTGGCGCAGTGGTAAGAGGTGGTGCGCAACACACACGTCCATCAATCGGTCTCGATGGTTCGATCAGCGGTCAAGGCTCAAAGCCCTCTAGCTATACGAAATTGGTGATTTGATATCATACTTGCCTGAGAAGTTAGCAGCACTGGCGTGGTGGGTCGCTAGGTCACCGCGAGTCATTGTAAAGTTTGCATACGAAATAGATCACCTTAAACGATGCTTAATGAAGACGAATGCTTCGCGCATCCTTCACGGATTGAACAAGATTGAAAGCTTTACCTTTAAATATCACAGCTCACTAAAAGCTCTTGTCTTACATCCGCTCGTTTCAACAAAGCCATTGAAGCTGAGGAACGTGACATAGTAGAATAAGCCGTGCTGGTGAAGGAATCACTTGTCAGTTTGGGTCCTGTCTTTCGAAATGGAGACACGATGGCTAATATTTAGTATTAGATCAAGTATCTTTTCGAACGTCATCTCATATTTACCTACATTCTCTTCGCCAACAGTATTCATCAATTCAGCCAAAGAAAATTAGGCAAACGAGACACTTGGAGTAACAATTTCATAGTTGTTATCATCATTTCTTCTCCACACAGCTATAATCATTATAAACAAAGTCGCCGAATATTTGCAATTTTTTTTCCAGTTCAGACAACAGCTTTGATGCGGAAGTGGGATAAAGATAGCCGCCACTTCTTCGCGGCATTACCTTAGCGAAATAATGCACCTGAAGTGCTCTTATTCAAGCCTCACAATCACAAAATGATCTTCAAATCTGAAGATCCATTTTATTTTTTGAATCGCCATCTGCAGTGTTGTGCCATGCTTCCACCGCTTTTTTGTTGACCTAAAAGCTTAATTTTTATCATGACGGAAAAGGGCGAAATTACAGAACTGTCTGGAAAATAAAGGCGAGCCTGTTGACGAGTGGTTAAACTACAGTATGTAGGATAGCACAGTTTGAAGCCTCAGTTTTCGATGTAGCTCGCTATGAGAAGGAACTGTAATTTCAATTGTTCACTGCATCGTCCTTAATTTTGGAATACCATAAAGGAATTCTAAACCAAGCACATTCACATGCCTAAATAAAATCAATTTAACTGTTTCACGCTCTAAAGCAGATGGAAAGTCCGAAAAGTCAGCCATAGAAACGCTCTCTATTATTTTGTCTATACTATACTGATCAAATAGTCTTTTAACCTTTTGCGACCCTCAACTGATCGACTTCGGAAAAGACGTATGACTTTTGTTATTCAATAAGGAAATTTCGCCTCGCTTCAACGAGAAAATTGAAATTTTCCGTACTACTCCAATATTACAAGGATTTCTCTACACACTCATATCTTTTTTATTCATATATAATTGATGTGCAAAGAAAAAAGTTACAAGAGTGAAAGTATTCTTTTTTTCCTACGGCGCACTACTTTCTTGAAAACCAAATTGGACCTCTTTTTTTTCGAATGAGCACTAGTCCACTCCAACCAAATGCTATTCTCAGACCCTCACCGGGCAAGCAAAGCCCTCCCATCTTAGCTGCTATAGCGTTCTAAGATGGCTTTTTCAGAAAACAAACAACAGGTCAGGACAGTCCTGTTTGATGAATAGGAATCGTTTCTCATGGGAGAACAAAGTTGTGCTGAACACGGATCAGCTGTTTCACCAGTGCTCCAGTTGCATCTTCATCATCATCATCAGATAGTTGTCAGGTGAACTGAACCAGACCCGTTTACAGTACACCCACAGTGTGCTATCAAACAACAGCTTCGCAAGATCCATAAAGGTGGTATGATCACATTCTAAACAGAAACGTCGCACTTAAAAGCTGTAACGGGACTACTGCCACCTCCTGAAATGCTACAGAGTTGCTTACAGAAGAGCTTTCGTCGTTTTATTTTCACTATAAGAGCGCGGAAAAAAATTTTCTGGACTAGTGGTTCCAGCCTAAGTACTGATTGTAGAGAAATCTCTGTACACTATTTCTAAATAAAACTCTATCGGCGCAATGTGCTTTCCAAGACGCTGATTCAATTGAACTAGCGGAATATGGATATGAAATAAAGTTGAACGACCAGCCTCTTGGCGCTAATGAATCCTTGAGGAATGTCTGAGCAATTGTCAACTAGCGTCGTCTGAGGTAACTGAATTTGAATCTGCTTTCACAGTGATTCACGGTGGCCTACTGATGTATCAGACCCCTTCGCCGCACGACCTCTAGGAAGGGAATGCGCTTTGTGAACCAGATACAAGCTATAGACGAGCTCATGGAAGCTTATTTTAGGCCTTTGCTCCCTCTCGTGCTGATTACTAGTGAGAAAAATCAGTGCATACGTGTCAAACGAAGAGATAGTTTGCTGCTGACAGCTACATCAATTAGGCTCCACTCATTTTTGACTCAAACATTCGTAAATGGACATTTCTACCTAATTCTGAGAATGTGCTTGACTTAACCAATAACCAGTTCCCATTCTTTCCAGTCGCGTATCAGTAACCGTGCCTTTATTGAAAATTACCACTAGTGCTTGACTGGCTTGCCCCAGTTAGCTCTTTCCTTAGTCTTTAGCAAATGATTCCAAGGTATCGGCTCATCCAAGCTGCTTGGAAATTAATAGTGTTTGGGAAACTATGTCTTCTGATGATTTACACAGAAGAACCACGAAATCATATACTGTCTTTCATTTCTACTGCATCAGTTTCCATCGTCTCTTGTTGGTGCTTCTTCTCATCCTTTCTTTTTCCAAAAAATCTGATCTTTGTGCCAAATTCACAAAACTCTTACATGAGACATCAGCAAGGCATACGAGATACTAGAAGGCATTTTTGAAGTGTAATCAGAAGAAATTATAAATATAGCAGTGTAGAGTCGCTTTGAAGTGGTCAAAGCCTCAGATTTGAAAGCAATTCGCAACTCGTAAAGCTGAGGATTAAACACATGATAAGCCTTCGACCCCTTTTTACAACAGAAATCAGGGTAAGCACAATCCTAAAGTGTCTGAAGCTCGAGTACTTTTAATGTGCTAAAACATCAACTCAATTTTCATCCAAGGGTATGAAGTGTACGCGAAACTTCAATTTCAGACGGAAGTTGGATCCGCTCTGCCCATGCCGGAAAGGCGCGCTCCAGTTGATATTTACTACCACAGCTGTCAGCAACCAATTCTCAATCTTTTGAAGAATAGGCTAATAGGCAGGCAGAGCCGTCCCGTCGCTTTCTCTCGAGATGATCCTTTGTCAAGAGAAATATCGCCGTTACTACAATACATGGATGAGATTTAACGTCTCGCGGTGAGAAACAAAATGATTCTCATGGTCATTGACTGTTAACGGGTTTGATCGGATGCCATATCGGCATAAATCCCAGTTGAGCTAATGACTATCTAAAATAAAAGCTTTATTTGAAATCATAGTTATACTATCTTTGCCAATTTCGGGTAGTGTATTGTTAGAGCGAGCCCCGCAAACTCGGTGAACGTAGGTCGAACTCTTGTCTAGTGTCGTGCTTTTGTGTACCACTTTACTAACTTCGATGATCTTTATAAAATGGTATTCCTACTTTGAAAAAGACTCAAGTTCAGTAATCGTTGCTGACATAGAAAGTAGAACAAAGCAAAGCTCTGCCCAACGAGAGCCCATTGCACAAAGTACCATAGCAACACAGAAAGTTGTGTTCCAAATGCACCAATATTCGCAACTTTAATCAAAACGCATGATCATCACAATCGGCTTTAAAAATTGTCAAATCAAGAGCACTGATTTTCTTCGCGAGAGATGACTTTTCAAGCTTCCATCGGAATCCATTGAAATGACATAAAGAGTCGAACAAGTAACACTGTCTGATAAGGAATATCACGTTGAACGCGTTTAATTCGTCTAGCAATGACAGGCCGGTGCGTCCAACAATGGCACCCTGCTGCGTGTGCCAACGGCAAGTCGGGGGTAAGAGATGCTGAGTAGATAGGGCAGACCGACAAGAGTTACCAGCTAGAAATGTAGAGACGCTTGATGCACGGTCCCGAAAGGGTCGAAAATCTTGGCTTTTTTAGGATATAAAGACAGAGGAGGAAACTACCCTTCGCGAAGGACTACAAGTTTTTTAGGAGTGCTAGTTAGCCTTCCAAAGCCCCAATCTATGACTAGATGCATGCGCCTCTTGTTTTCAAAACCCTCTATTAACAATGTAGAATCGAATTAAAATTTATATATTTTGCGCATATTCCTTGCCGGACAGAGGTCTTCTTTAGACTATCAGTAGTCATTCGATAGCATAAAATTTAGTGATTTCGATACTGTGCCTTGTTTTCGAAAAGAGCGCTTCTCTGCAGTGCAGCAGGAAAAACAAGATTGAATTCCCATGCGTAAGAAAGTGCCCTATGGCCAGTTCCCACCAGGTGATGCGGATAAATAGGCTGAGGCGATGATGGTTCGAAATTCGCACAAATGAACGTGTACAGAAGGTCTCGTAGTATTCGCACTTCTCCAAGCCACTGTTGGCAGCAACTAGGAAGTTCTGACCTCCTGATTTATTCAAAGTGATGATAATGATAATTGACTTATCCGCATTCATAGCAAAATAAAAGTATTTGAAGCTTTTTGTGGGAGAGTTGGAAGCTTTATCTATAGTTTTTCTTTTAAAGTAAAGAAACAGCTCGTTGAACAACAATAATCGCACTTTTACAAAATCGGACCAAAATCGATTGATGACCGCTTCAGCCCGCCTAGCCGTCTTAACCAGAGGCCCGTGAATTAGCCAGACAGCACTTGTTCGCACTTGCAAATTCAATGTTATTTTCCCTGCTGCCTTGCACAGAAACGGTGTTCTCAGAAAATAAGTAGAGTGCCCGATTTACTGAAAATTACACTATACAGAAATTAATAATACTCAAAAAGAGCCTTGTCCGACAAGAAGTATGCGCTAGTGAAACAAAATTTTATTATGGATTTTTCATCGCTCTGAATGGAAGTTTTCGAAAAGCGACCAGATGTGGTTCTAGCAAGAGATCTAAGCTTTAGAGTGATTAGTAAAACTCTAGGAAAACTTCTTGTTCACTAAGAGGGGTAGAGAACGTGGGTCTGCTGTCCAAAACAGGTCGAATTTTTGATTTTCACTCGACATTCAGAGAGCTAAAACTTAACTCAGTTAAACTCGGCACATTGAAATTTCTAGGCGCAGTGTTCTCCAATCAAAACCTACTGTGGACAGAAAGCTTCAGATGGTATAGTTGACAAAATGTAGTAAGGCATCGCTTACCATTTGGTATAAGTAACACAAATATCAAGTTCAATAAGCAGATCACGAATGTCAACCCATGAGATGTAGAAAAACACATCCCATTCGTAACAGGCAGCTCACATTTACTCTGAAGAACTATTTCTTACTAAGACGGAGTAAAAATTAGGCGTTCTGTAAGTTTTGGCACTAGAGCAACAAATATCACATTTATTGACAAGAAATGATCTAATCTGCATAATTTTAGACTCCCACGGATCTCCCTTTTTGACGGATCCCGCCCGGTTAGTCGCGAGGGCACGTGTAGCGTCCCCAGGTGGTGGATATGGAATAAACGCAAACCAAAAGCGACCTTGTGCTTCCCAGAGACGCAGGTGGATTCAGGGAAGAGCACCCCTGCCTCAGCGCCGACTTGACAAAAACTCTATTTCTACTGGTCAAGCAAAGCTACTTGTGAGTACCCAGCCACCACGTTTGAAGCATGGCAAGCTGTACCTACAACGCAAGAACCCTTGCTCACGAATCTGCTGTAGAAGATCTATTGATTCAAGCAAGAATAATAAGGTGCGACGTCATTGGCCTGACTGAGACGAGAAGGCGCAATCCTTTTCACGCTGTCTATAACACCGGAGAAGAACTGTTCCTTGAAACATACCACCGCGAATGTGTCGGCAGCGTTGGCCTTCGCCAAATCGAATTTGACTGTGAGCATTGACTCGTTTAAACAACTGACAACCCGTGTCGGACGATTGGGGTTGAAACAATGTGATTCTATGCCGGTTTTGACCATCTTCGTTGCCTACGCTCCAGCATCAAGCTATGACGAAGACGAAGTTGAAGCGTTCTATATGGACCTCGAAAAGTCTTCAGAGAAGATTACACATTCTTCAAGGTCATTGTCGGAGATTTTAACGCAAGTATTGGACCTAGAAGAACGTCTGAAGAAAGTCACATAGGGACCCAGGAACTAGATTGGAATGAACAGGGTGAGAGGCTATCTGAGTTTATCATGACGACCCAAACCATCCATTGTAACTCGCAATTCCAAGAGCCTCTTTCTCAGCGATGGACGTGGGAGTCTCCCAATGGAGAGTACCATAACGAAATAGATCACATCATAGTAAATCGAAGGTTTTGCCTGACCGACGTCGCTGTTGTTCCCAAGTTCTACACGGGATCAGACCATCGCCTCCTTCGCGCAACGTTCCGATTTTCGAGGAAAGGAGGGAAAGCCGCTAAATTCAAACAACGAAGTCCCAGAACTATCATAAACTGGGATGTATTTGAATCATTAGTCGGCTCTTGGGAAGATACCGTTGTCGACAACATCGACGAAAAATACGATCGACTCGTTGAATATCTTCACGTTAGCGCTATGAAAGCCGAGAGTCCTAAGGTCACGAAGAGACGCTTGTCTCTGCAGGCACTCGAGCTGATACGTCAACGTGAGCCGCAGGCTGCACGAGCTGTAGGCAACCTAATCTTAACGTGCGAACTTGCGAAACACTGCAGAGAAGCGATAAAAGAAGGCCTCAAAGAGAGAAGAGCAACAGCTATGGCAGAAGCTGCAGAAGCTGGGAAGAGCATTCTCAAAGCCCAGCGCAGCTTCGCCAACTATAAGACCAAGATGATTGCACTCGGATACCCTGACGGGACACTTACAGCTTCGAGAAGGGCTATGGAGAAAATCATCTACCAATACTACTCGGATCTCTTCGCTAGCCATGTCCTATTACCGTCATATAAATTGAAAGAAGACGAATATGTCGTTCCACCTTTCCTCCCTTTCGAAATCCGACATGCTATATCGTCGGTGGAGAAAAGAACAACACCCGGTACAGACAGGACCAGACCAGAACACCTGAAAAGCCTGCCGCCAGTTCTCATCAACACCTTGGCTCGGCTCTTCACTCGCTACCTGTCAGAATGCAAGGTCCCTATTCAATGAAAAACCATCAAGACGTATTGTTGCTCAAAAAGGGAGACCATTCACGACATAGCAATTGATCGCCCAGTCTGCTTGTTGTCCGCTGTCTATAAACTCTTTACTCGAGTCATTCTAAACAGCACTCACAGAGCACTGGACGAAGGACAGCCATGCGAACAAGCAGGGTTCCGAAAAGGATTTAGTACCATAGACCACATTCACACGATTACAAGACTCATCGAAGTTTCACGAGTGTACAATCAACCATTCTGTCTCACTTTCATCGATCTGAGGAAAGCCTTCGATTCAGTGGAAACAAAAGCGGTTATAGAGGCTCTGGATAACCAGGCGTCCATACTCGGTACATAATGATCCTTCGTGAGCTTTATAAAGATTTCACGACCGAATATCTCCATTCTACAACAATATCACAATTGACGTAAGAAGAGGGGTTCGACAAGGCGATACAATTTCGCCAAAACTATTCACTGCCACCCTACAAAACGTCATGCGAACATTAGAATGGGCGAAATGGGAGTGAAAATTGACGGTCGACAATTAAACCATCTTCGCTTTGCTGACGATATCGTTCTAATGACACCAAACATCAGTCAAGTGGAACGAATGATGACCTATTTCGATAACGCCTGTGGAAAGATTGGTCTTCAACTGAATCTAGCGAAAACAATGTTCATGAGCAACGGATGGGTTTCTGAATGCCCCAGTCACTCTCAACGGAACGACAATATCCGAATGCTCCAGTTACGTCTATCTAGGTCGTGAAATCAACATGATGAACGACCTAGCTCCAGAGTTGAGCAGGAGGAAACGAGCGGCTTGGGAACGTTTCAGAGCATCGAAGATGTAGTGAAGAGGACAAAGAACATCCGATTCCGTGCCCACCTTTTCGACTCAACAATTATCCCTGCCCTAACGATGCAGCAGAAACCCGGTCGCTACGTAAGCAGGATGAAAGATCACTTGACGTTATCGAACGCGCAGTCGAAAGGTCGATGCTAGGAGTATCCCGTATCTTGCAAATGAGAGAAAGGATCCTAAGTTCCAACCTAAGTCAACGATCGAAATCAGAGACGCCGTTCTACACGCCAGGATATCGAAAATAAGGTGGGCCGGACACGTGATGCGCTTCAACGACAACCGATGGACGAGAGCCGTTACCGACTGAATTTCTCGGGACGTCAAGCGCTCTAAAGGAAGACCGCTGACCCGTTGGTCCGATTTCTTCACGAAAGCGATAGAAGAAAGATATGATGCTCAGCGAATCCCTAGAGCGAGGAGGACCCACAGGGCTACTCTTGCACGCGATAGGGAAAAATGGAAGAGTTGCCTGGTACCCGCTCGAGTCAGTCGATGATCAACGGGACGACACGTGATACAGGTGATTTTTAGACTCGCTCAATTGCACATTTTCTTTTCATAGGTTGTTTTAAATCACTTACTTGTACTTGCATCAAAAATGGAGCCGTTTTGGAAGAAATGTGCTTGCTAATTATGCAAGATTTGCGCGAAGGGGTAGTAAATGTGAATCGGCGGTCAAGATTAATGGAGCTTGGGTCCATCATAAGGTTACTGAAGGGACAGCTAGGAAGTCGTCGGCAAAGCCCAAAAATGGAGGGAACACTAAAAGCTCCTTTGATATTGTGCTCCAATTCACCAATACTTTTTCCCCATGGGCCATTTGTGCATGAGTAGCAAGCGAATTAGTTTACACAACTGTTTAAAATTTTTTCCCCGAGAAGTAAGCTTCCTTCTGAAACCATAAAAATGACATGAAGATTCGAACAAATAACACTATCTGAAACGCAATGCTACACTGAACATATCTAATACATCTAACTATGGAAGGGTCCTACGCACAACAGTGGCACGGTGGGTTAGAGACTCAGAGGATGTGCAGCAGACCTGCCAGAGTGGCCAGTGCGAAATGTGGAGGAGATGGAGCAGACCGTTCAGAGATGCCAATAAGAGATGCAGAAGCCGTAGGTTCACAGTCTCAAAAGAGTTAAAGTTTGCGCTCTCATTCGGATATGATAGACAAGGAGAAACGACGCCTCTCAGTGGACATGAAATTTTTATAATAGTTGCAGTAATCATTTAAAAGTTTAAATCTCTGTTCAAAGCTGTAAGTGGTCCTTTTTCGAAAAGACCTTTTGGTAAAGTTGGAAAACTTAGAAAATTCTGTTTCACACGCGCATTTATGTCGCCGGACAAAGGTCTTTATGGACTACCACTAATCATTCAATATCGTAAAATTCAGAATCCAGCGTTGTGCTTAATTACTGAAAAGACAGTATCTCTGCAGTGCAGCAGGGAAAATACTATCGAATTTGCACGCGCGAGCAAGTGCTCTTTGGCCAAATCACGTGCCTCTGGGTGAGTCGGTTGGGTGGGCTGACGCGATGATAGATCTGTTGTCGACCGTTTTTACACTAGTGCGACTTTTCCTATTCACTCAGTTATAGATAGAGTTTTGATATATGAACGAGTAGAGAAGGTCTTGTAGTATCCGAATGTCTTCGAGTCACTGTTGGAAGAAACCAGGACGTTCTGGACTTCTGATTCCATCAAAATGATCATAAAGGTGATTGATTTATCTGTATTCATTACAAAAAAAAAGCATTCGAAGTCTCTTTGTAGCAGAATTATACGCTTCATTCGAAGTTTCTCTTTCTATGCGGAAAAACAATTTGCAGTTGCATAACAAGGATCGCACTTTCACAAACACCTGTCGAAAATCGGTCCATCACCGCGTCAGCCCACCTAGCGGCCTCACTCGTAGGCCCGCGGTTTGGTTAAGGACCACTTACTCTCACCTGCAAATTCGATATTATTTCCTTTGTTGCACTGTAGAGAAACGCTATGCTCAGGAAATCAGAATAGCGTTGGATCTACTGAAACATAAACTATAGAATGATTCTTACTAGTCTGAAAAAGACCTCAGTCCGACGAAAAATGTTCGCGTGTAGAACATAATTTTATTTTGGATGTTTCCCGATAATGAAAATGCCATTTCGAAAAAACGAAAACGTATGACTCTGGCTAGAAATACGAGCTTTTGAATTAGTGCTAACACTCCTATGAAAAGTTCCTTTCCATCGAACGAGGTTGAATGTTCTTCTTGTCCTCATATGTCCGAAAAGAACCAAATTTGGCATTACTTTCGACATTCAAAGCTAAAAATTAATAAGGTCAAAGTTAATAGTGATATGGGGATTTTCAACGGTGGTGTTTTCCAACCAAAACTTAATGCAGACGAAAAAATACCAGATGAGTACAGTTGACATAATGTAATTAGGCATCGCTTACCATTTCGAAAAGTAAAGCAATGATCAAGTTGAACAAGAGGATCACGAATGCAAGCACATGAAATGTCTAAAAACAAATTGCATTCGATACAGGGAGCTCATATATATTCTGAAGAACCTTTTCTTTTTATGGCAAATTATCTACTGATTGTTCTCCTACTGTGTGATTTAGATAATTACTAGGTCGTTCCAAAAGTTTTGACATTAGAGCATTGAACATTAAAATTATTTTTTGTTGCAAATATTCTGGTATATGTCTTGCCTATAGTTGCTCTAAAATGGAGCTATCGGGGGAACAAATTTGCTGGCTACTCACGCACGAATGACGAGTAAGGGAAAATGTCATCGAAGTGTTACGCAAGATAAATGGAGCTTGGGGCAATGACATAGCTGCAGAAGGGACGGCTAGTAAGTCTTTAGCAAATTCAGAGCCGGTTATAATATATAGGGGGCTGTGTCCGAGTCGCGAAAAATATTCTGCGCGGATTGAGTCCATGGTCCATCGCTTCCCAGCGCGTCTCATCCTCGCTATCTTCGACATTGCAGGGAGACGTGCCCGACCACTATTCTATCACGTTTGTCGGAAGCAAATTTCATGTAAGTGAAAAGGCGTATTGAATGCTGGGACTAGAAGTAATGAGACTCCTACAGTGGCAAAAAAACTATGAATGCTAGCTGTTAATGACGATTTTATCACCGCACCGACAGAAATTTCCGACCAAAACGTATGAATCTAATAGTTTGGAAACTCTTTCCGAGCTGATATGCTTTTCGAATTTCTCCCGATTTATACGCGTTATAAAAATGAAGGCAAAAGGTGAGTTAAAGCAAAAACTTTTTCTGAATGCTACAGCGTTATGAAAGGGTATTTTGATAAATCAGCAAATATAGTCAGAGATCTGATCCTTCTAATGATTACTGACACTCCTATAAGTAGTTCCTGTTCTGCAAATGAGATCGGCTCAATAAATTTCTCGGCGCCTGTGATATAAGTGCCCTTCAAACGATGCTGGACGGAGACGAATGCATAGTGTATCCTATACATTACAATCCAATACAAACTCATGTCTTACATGTGTCCGTCTAAACAAAGTCAGTGCAGCTGAGGAGCGTAACATAGTAGAATAAGCCAGAGCGGTGAAGAAATTACGTATAGGTTAGGGCCCTCTCATTCGAAGTGGGAGACGCGCTGGTTAATCTGTTCAGAAACATTAGGTATTTTTCGAGCGTCTTAGCATATTTACCTGCATTCTCTTCACCAATAGTATTCATCAACACAGCCAGAGAAAAATAGGCAACGAGACCTTGGAGAAGCAATTTTATAATCTATATCATCATTAATTTTCCACGCAACTAAAATCATTATAAGCAAAATTGTTCGAAGTGTGTAATTTTTTTCTCATTACCAGACATATGCTTTGACCTGGAGGTGGGATTAAGATCGCCGCTACATCGCGAAAACCTTAGCAACATAACGCACCTGAAATGGCCTTATTTACGCCCACAAACACAAAACGATACTCAAATTTGAGAGTTACCGTTTGTTCTAGCTTAACCTAAAAGCTTATTTTTTACACGGCGGGAAACAGCAAAATTATAGAAGCGATTGAAAAACTAGGAGAGCCTGCAGCCGAGTGGCTATGGTGTTCGGCGCTACTCAACGCGGAGTTGTTCCCTCCAACATTCTTCGGTAATCAGTCGACGAACGCTCTAGAGAACGTCCCACCCTGGCTATTCTCAAGATTGCATGGAGTTATACTCGACAAGTATTCTACAACGTTTATGAAGAATATGAAGCTTTGAAGCCCAGCAATGAACGCGACGTAAAGAGTCAAAAGTCAAAAGCTAGGAGTGGGATTTGCATAACGAAAAACGCTATGATACGTGTTGAATATGCTGAAGTGATCGAAAATCTTAGGTTGAACCTAACGATAAAACCTGATAGTAACATCCGAACGACCCTAACTTCGTTTGCACACATCTTATTTACTTCATTCATACATGTGATTATGTTTCATTCAATATTTCCTCATAAATATTTCTAGACTAGAGGACGACGGAGTGAACGATTTGAACTACAATTTATTCTCATGACAAGCTTCATCGAAAACTAAAACCTGAAACTGCGCTGTCCTGCAGACTGTCGTTTTTCCCGTTTAACTGCATGTAACAGATTCCGCGTATTTCTGTTTGTGTTCATTGTCATCGGATTAATTCTTGACAGGAATATGAACAAGAAACATAATATCTGCTAAAATTAACAAAACAGAAGTTTAAAATGCATATGTTTTGAATTCTACCTGCCTTGGCTAACAAAATGTTTTACTGCATAAAGCGTATATCAGTTTGACTCCTTCAAGCTCTGGGGCAGGTGAAAAGGGCCGAAACGACAGCCATAGCAACTCTCTATACCGATCTACGTATACTGCACTGGACAATAGTCTGTGAACCAATTTAAGGAGGCAGTTGATCGATTTCTCAGCAGGCGCGTGACTCTAGCTATTTAATGGGAATTTTGGGTTTGTTGCTAGCAAAAAAAATTGAGGTTTTCAATAATTCTCTGATACTGTATAGATTTCTCTACATACTCACAATCTTGCGATCACATTATATTTGAGTATTCATATTATATTTGAATCAGTATAGTCCAATTAAAACTCATGTGTATGAAAAGTTCCGCCAGCTAAAGTATTGTCCTTCTTACTTCCATGTTGCACTAGTTTCTCGAGAAACCAAATTAGAGCTATGTACTTTTGAACGAGTACAGTCCAAATAGAAGCTATTTTTAGATTCCGACCGGATAAAAAGTACTGTGACTGTACCTGCTACAGCGTACTAAGTTGGATTCAGAAGCCAGCATCAGATCAGGAAAGTCCTGATTGATGAAACGAGTTGTTTCTCGTAGGAGAAAAAGTTGCACTAACCAGGGATCAGCTCTTATACCAGTACTCAGGCTGCACCTCCATTATCAGTAGATAGTTGTTAGGGAAACCTAACTAGATGCGATTACAGTACACCTACAATGAGTATTAACAAGCGACAGCTTCGGAAGACCCATGAAGGAGGTATGGGTACAGTCCACGTGAGAAAGTTGCACCTACAAACTATGACGGGACTACCGCCACCAGCTGGAACGCTACGGAATCGATTACAGAAAAGCTTTATTCGACTTGTTTCTACTTTATTATCGCAGAAGGAAATTCTTGGACTAGGGGATATAGCACATAATCATCCAGCCTACGCACCGACCGTAGAGGCATCATTATAGATTATCTCTAAGTCGAACTCCGTGGACACAATATACCTTCACTGATGCTGATCTAAATCAGCAGCCGCAGCATGAATATGGAATAAAGTTAAACGACCAAGCCCTCGGTATTAACGAATCCTTGAAAATGTTCCGGGCAATAGTCATCTAGCGCCGTTGGAGACGACTGATGTAAATTTGCCGTTACAACGACTGACAATGACCCACCGATGTATCAGACCACTGTACCACAGGCGCTTTAGGCAGGGAGTGCGCCTTGAAAACCACATGCAAGCTATAGATAAGCTCATTGAATTTTAATTTGAGTTTCAGCTTCTTTTGCTACTTACAACTACGAAAAAGCAGTGTATACGTATCCAGCGAGGCCACAGTTTGTTGCTAGGGGTTGATTCATTTATGCTCCTTTCATTTTAGCCTCAAACATCAGTGGAAAAAAATTCTACCTTTTTCGACGGCCTATTTGACTTCATAAACAACTTTCATTCTTTCTAGCCGCTTGAATAATTGTATTTCAAGGCACATATATGAAAAATTTGGATATACTAGAGACCGCACCCTTATTTCGAAGTAGAGATAGTGTGCTTCACTGGCTTGTCCGGGTAAGCCTCACTTTGCCATTGGCAATTGATTCTGTGAAATAGGCATACCTAAATTGACTGAATTATCAGTAATTGGGGATTTATGTATTTTCATGAACTGCCTGGAAGCACGTAATCATATACCATCTTCTGTCTCTACTACATTAGTCTCCATCGTCTCCTGTTGGTGCTTCTTCACACCTTTTCCTTTTCCAAAGGACTGGTCTTTGTGCCAACATCACAGGACTCAAACTTCATACATTAATGGAGATTACGAGATACTAGAAGGCATTTTTAGAGCGTGATTAGGAGAAAAATTGAAAGTGTGGCAATGTAAAGTTGATCTGGGCTAGTCTGAGCCTGAAAGTCGAAGGAAAAGGCATCGAAGATGGAAAGAACAATTCGTAACTCATAAAGTTGCGGTTTGAACACTCGGTAAGCCTTTTTTTGATACCACAGAGTTGAAAGTAAGCCCAAGCTTAAAGTGCGCCACGCTTAAGCATTTCGAATGCGCTGAAACACCAACCCAATTTTAATCCAAGAGTAGGAATGATTCGCGGAATTTCAACCTCAGTTAGAAGTTGAATCCACTTCGCCCATACCGGAAGGGCATGTCACCCAAAGCAACAGAGAATATCGCATTTCTACCAGCTCTTCGGTGATATATACTTATGCAGCTATCATCAACCAGTTTTTACCCTTTTGAGGACCAGCGTTATTAGGTAGACGACGTCGCGCCGTAGCTTTTCCTCAAGATGCGACTCTACCACGAGACGCGACGCCGCCGTCATAGTACTTGAGTGAGATCTGACCTGGAGTGGTGAGAAACAAAATGAC
Organism: Parelaphostrongylus tenuis; assembly: GCA_019055375.1. Taxonomy (NCBI): domain Eukaryota; kingdom Metazoa; phylum Nematoda; class Chromadorea; order Rhabditida; family Metastrongylidae; genus Parelaphostrongylus; species Parelaphostrongylus tenuis. The sequence continues at coordinate 25,863 of JAHQIW010003783.1, forward strand.
TTCTATGATTTTTAGAGGGCTTACGGTTTTACTCGGGCAGCCATATATCGGCAATAATCCCAGCTGAGCTCACAGCTATTTAGGATAATAAACTTAGTTGCTTTCGTGATTTTCGTTGCCTTTGATTTTGATTAAAAAAGTGTGCTATCAAAGTGACGGCATTGGTAGTGTATTGGCAGCACGAGCTGCGTGATTGAGTGAGACGTGGGTTAAACTCCTGCCCGAGCTCGAACTTTTGTGCACCACTTCATAAACTTTGGTGATCTTTATAATGTGATATCACCGTTTAAAAAGACACAAGTTTGGCTTCTATAGTTGACGCAAAAAAAAGAATAAATCAAACCTCTTCTTAGCGAGAGCCCATTCCGTGAAGTACCATAACCACACAAAAAGCAGTGATAAAGATATGGCAGGGACTGTAAGTTTAATTCAGACTGCTCGATTATCACATTCGGCTTCAAGTATCTCCAAATCGTGAAGCACTGAATTACCTTCGCCAGAGGCTCTTTTCACCTTTTTTCAGAAAAAATAAAAATGAACGAAGAGTCGAACAACGAACACTGCAGGATACGAAGTGTTACCCTTCACCGTTATGCAATAAAGGAGTGAACAGAACAGAAATGGAGGCAAATTCTGTGCAGTCTGAGCCAACGTCAAGCAGAAAAAGGGAACAAAGAAAAACAAGTACACCCATATGTCAGAAAATTTATTATATAGGTAGCAGTCTCGACGACGCCCAGGCCGAAACGTTAATCAGGACGTTCGCCATTGATTGCCGCGAGTGTCGAGGAAACGAGCATCACTGACCACTAGCCCACCGCCGTCCACATTGTATATGCTGTATACACCTATACGCCAACATGTACACGCATGTATATTCATACAGGGTGTCCAAAAATTTTTGACAATTTTAATTTTTGCTAAGTTTAGCATTGATATAATTTTTTTGTTAATTATGATAAAATGATGAATTTCTATATAAATTTTTAATAATATTCAAAGCCTTACCCAAGGTTGGTATGTCAATGCTATACACACGTGTTTCGGAGGTCTCGCCCTCTCTTAAATAGCCCACGCCCCACATTGAGCCCTGCATTGTAGCAAGCCGAGATCTACGGACTAGAAGTGGTGATGGCACAGTGTTACTGTACACGTTGAGTAAAAATGTCTCATACTCACAACAGAATGCCTTCTATAATCAATTAGAACCTTTTTGACAGTCTTTAGCGGCTGTATAATGTCGTAATATACCCAGTGGTGAAGAGTGATGTGTAAAAACTCTTACGCCAGTTGGGATTCGAACCCACATTTCACTCTATTTGTTGGCGCTTGCTGGAACCGTTTGCGCTATCGTCGCCCGCTTTTGACACCGCTCTTTCTACACTGCAACGCGTCTATCTGTCATCGACCAACAGTCAGCATTCTGGCATGGGTGGTCGCTATTGAAACTAAACGCAACGGTTTAGCACGCGTCTCGTGATAGATTGAAATGTGGATTCGAATCCCACCTCACGCAGAGCTTTTGCACGCTTTAAATGGGGCAACGTATATACGATCTTTTCAACGGCTCAAAAATTTGCGCTATCTTTGAATATGCTCGGGTGAGTTCAGGAGATAACTGTAAAAATGGAGTCCATTAAGCACTGAGAAGAGACTAAATACATGCCTGACTTACATGATAATTTGAGGTGGCCTATAGATCAATCAATTTAGTTCTAGGTTCTTTCTGTTTGGATGGGACAAAAGGGGAGCCGATCTCATTCGCTGGAGGGAAACTTTTCAAGGAAATGTTAGAAAATATTCGAATGCTGAAGCTTGTTGCTAAAGCTCCACGTCGCCTGCTTTCGAAAGAGACTTTTTTGTTGCTACTGCAGAAGAAGATTTCTTGGATTCAGACATGCAAATTTAATGAAGTACAGAACTCTTTTTTGGTACTATTACCATTCTTCAACAGCGAAATCAAATTTGATCCGAACGCTGTGCTTATATCGTGAAAATACCGTTTCTCTGAGATGCAGCAGGCAAAATAAATTAATTTTCCATCTGCGATCAAGGGCCAATAGGGTCAATTCACGTGCGTGTGCGCGAGGCGGCAACGCGAACTGCTGACGCGATACTTCGCTGCACGTTCATATACCCAAAAATCGATGATTACTGCAGCATCGAACATGGCTGCCTCAGCCTGCCACGCGCACGCACATAAATTGGCCAAAGTGGGCCCTTGATCGTAAATGGGATTCCAGCTAATTTTACCTGCTGCAGTTTAGAGAAGCGGTCTTCTCAGGGTATAAGAACAGTGTTGGAAACAAAATTTGACTACGCTATCGAATGATTGCTAATGTTCCGAAGAAAAGCTCTATCCGGCAAGAAACATGCTTGTCTGGGACATATGTTTGTGTGGAGATCACAGCGTCATAAAGGGGTGTTTTGAAAATTTGGCGACGTGGGACCATAGCCTTGTGTTTCAGCTTTCGAATGGATGCTATTAGTCATAGGAAAATCCCTCACCAGCGAATGAGGTCGGCTTTTTATTTGTCCACTCTCAGTTAGAAAGAACATATTCTTCTAACCAAGTATACCAAGTTATCGACCTCGAAAGAAAATTGGCTCGGATCCTTGGCAATGGAATCTAGACTTACAGGCCCGCACTGTGTGTATTACAACACACCAGTCACTGTACTACACGTGCTCAGTATACACTAGAATATGGAGTACTCCTAACGTCGGTCTGTGAACAGCGTGCACTATTGTGTTTTTCCATGTTATCTGAATATGAACCAGATTTTCGAGGTACGCGTCAAGGGCTTAATAATTATGGAGAATTCAAAAGTTTGCACCTCAGTGATTTGTAGGAGCAGTTTTATTCTGATATATTGGTCACGTGCAGTTTCCATAAGGTGTACATTCTATATGATATGAGCTCAGAGTGAAAATATTCAAGAAAAATTGATCCATAACACCGACTGTTCTTCAAATTTCGCAATAAACATTCAAAATAATTCCAAAAAAAAGGAATGTTCTAAAGCCTAAACGAGGTTTGCACTCCAGGGCCATACACCGGTGTTTCAGAAGTTTCGGCCTCCTCGTCAGTCATCACCGCCACATATTCAGTTTATTGCGAGGTCTGAAAATCAGTCGAAGTTATGGATCAATTTTGTTCTACCAGCCGAGATCCATCGACTGAGAAGAGGTGATGGACCAGTTTCATCTATACTGTGCTATCACCACATACGCCTCCCTCATTGCTAAAATGCAGGGCTCAATGTAGGACGGGGTCACTGACGAGGAATCCGAAACCTTCGTACCACCGGTGTATGGCCCTGGCATACAAAGCTCGCTTAGGCTTTGAACATTCTTCCTTCTTGAAATTCAAGAAAAAGTTCGGGCTTTGATGAAACATTTCAAGATCTTGATATTATCAAGTGAACATAGGATTTGTAGACATAAAGGAAGGTTGAGGAGAGCCACATGTCAGAATGAAATTTGATGAACCAAATTCAAATGTTCTGAATTGCCTCAAACTGGATTTACTAGACAAAATCTCGCTTTTTCGCCTCCAATCGCATTTGAAATATGAGCCCTTGCACAATAAAATTATAGAAATATAAATCATGGGATTCAGAAATACTGAATTCCCATCATGGGCAACAACAGAGGATAAAAAAGCAAATAGTTATTAACTTCAGTAGCTCCTTTTGTTTTTACAGTGCACAGCATAATTTAAGGTAAGCCGAAAACTGAAAGCAACTATTGTTAGCATCGTATGACTCTTATGGTGTTCACGTCGATGCCATGATTGATATATTAAGGCCACTTTGAGAGTTATCATTGATATAAAGGTAAACATCTATTTTTATGCCCAAAGTAGATGATTATGTAAGAACAACACTTGACGGCCACAATCTCCTTTAACTTTGTCATGAATTCTTAACGCTCAGTGACCTGTTATTCACTAGCATTTTCGTTGAGTCCCACTCCCACATTATACATAAGTTAGGCAAAGTGAAACACAAAGGAACTTTTGCAGGATTGAATGCCAATGTATAAAACTTGGATGCACGTCTTTCATCAAAATACTGCAATACACGGCTTCTCTCAAACTGGCTGAAAAAAGTAAATACTGGGACGAGTGTCTTGAACTACTGCACCGCATGGTAGTCAGATGGACCCCTAACGCTTGGATTTGTTGCTTCTGAAAGATGTTCGTCCTCGAATGTGTCGCGATAATTCTTTGATCACTGAAGAATGTTCGCCGTTTAGAACCGCATGTACTGGAAAAAGAAACCTTGCTCTATTGCGACGATGTAATTCACGTAAATGAGTGTATTACTTGACAGCGAAATGTATGTTCTCACAAATTTTATAGCTTAATGCGACCTATTTTGTTTCTTAGAATCCACCGTTTGCTTATGCAAAGATTTGTGAAGGACGTTGGCAGCGAAAATTCTATTCTGAATCTGAAAAGGTGTGAATTTCTTTTATTGAAATAGTTCATCAACATGTAGCTTGACTGATAGCCGAATTTCCTTCTATTCTAACCAATGTTTTAAATTTCAAGTATCTTATAAAAAGTGTGAGTATAGAAGAACCAAAACGGATAGCTGCTTACTAGAAAAAATTGCTATTCTTGAACCATTCTGGTAGCTGTTTGGAAAAAAAAACTATTAGTATAACACAAAACCTGTTGCAATAGAAGTTTCTGTTCAATCAGAAGCAATTACTAGATCCCTAACTAAGTCTCCGAACTTGATCCAGAAAATAAGTTTTTTCTCAAAAAATCAAATTTTTTAAAATTCATTTTGTGCAGAATTTTCTTCGGCACTGTTAACTATATTTTTGCACATACTTGTCCAACAATGGAGCCTTCACGGAAAGTCATTAGCAACTTACTGTTTTGAAAGTTCCAATTGCGGCACAATATTCAAACTGTAATAGACAACATCAGTCGTGCAAAAGGCCGCCAAGTTGTAGATAGAACTACGGCACATAAATAGTTTACAGAGTTTCGCAATGGAGATATTGATTTGGCCGATAAGGAAAGATCCGAAGACAGCCTGAAATTGATTGAAAAGCATTGACTGAAGCGATTGAGAAGATCCGACTTTGTCAACCGGTGATTTGGACGATCATTCCCAATGGTTCAGAGTTTGACAGAATTGCATCCAGGCAGACGGGGAATGCTTCAATTAATGTTATCACATACTTTCGATACTTAAAAATATAAATTCATGACTTTTTTGTGTAAAGTTCGGAAACTCAGTTGGAGACCTCCTGGAAAGCAATGCATGCAAATTCATTAGTGTTCTTCGTAGTGAGCACATGCTTATGAACACATGCGTATGCGAAACGATGCATTGTGTCGCAATATATTGGATATTTTCATGATCTCACTTCATATAGGCTTTCTTCTTTCTTTCAGATTTGTAGATTACTACGAAATCTATGAAAAAACGACGAAGCATCGCGCCAAAAACTTAATGAGCACCTACTCGGCGATGAGAGCCCATCCAGAGCTTCTGGTAAGCAGTACAGACGTAGGTGAACGCTTCAAACATGACAAATAATCTCTGCACCACCAGCATAGCGCTTGAATGAAGTCATCTGAGATTTAACCGACACTCAAAGCGCCTAGCCGGAATGTACAGCTCAGATATCTGAAACCTGGAGTGTCGAGATCCAGAACACTGCATCTTTATAAGATTAATCTTGTTTAGTTGACGCGTGGCTGGTTATAGAAGTGGTAGTATTAACAGTTGTAGAGATTGGCCTTTGATCGCAGATGGGAATTCAATTTATTTTGCCTGCTGCGTTTTGAAGAGACGGTATTTTCAGGATATAAGCACAACGTTGGAATCAATTTCGATTTCGCTGTCGAAGAATGGTAATAGTCCAAAAAAAGAGCTCTATACGGCGATAAATTTGCGTACCTGAATCCAAGAAATCTTCTTCTGCAGTAGCGACAAAAACATCTCTTTCAAAAGCAGGCGAAGTGGAGCTGTAGCATCAAGTTTCAGCATTCAAATATTTTCTAACATTTCCTTGAAAAATTCCCCTCCAGCGTATGAAATCGGCTTCCTTTTTGTCCCATCCAAATCAGAAAGAACCTACAACTGGACTGATTGATCTATAGGCCATCTCAAGTTATCATGTAAGTCAAGCATGTATTCAGTCTCTTCTCAGTGCTTAATGTACTCAAATTCACAGTTATCTCCCAAACTTACCATAGCATTTTCAGTTAGAACAGATAAAACAGTTAGAACACTGAGAACTTTACAAATCAAATCGTGCTTCTGCAGCTTCTCCTAGTATTATTGATTCCTTTCATGATCTTACTTACACGGGAATGACCCTGTTCTCTTGGAAAATATGTAATCACTTGCTGCATTTGTAAGTTACTGTGGCATAATCAAAAATTATAAGGAGATTTTTTCGTTCTATTTGAGCTTTGCTTCTAATCATTTATTTAGTTAACTTTCTTTTGTAGGTAGATGTTTGTCACTTCGTCGCATTTTCTGTCGTTTCCTTTAAGATTAAAGTGCGCGCAATGTTTTTTCGTTTTCTTTTTTCAATTCAGGTAATTACTCCAGTTTCCACCTTACCTGGCTTTGTTAAATGCGAGTTTTCTTCTAAACAGGAAATTGAGTGGGCAACGTCAACGTAATAGACATTTCTCTTATTCGCTTGATTTACTCCAAAAAAAAAATTGAGCCTGCTGAAATTGACCGGAATCGCTGTTTTTGTATTGGGGATTAATATGTACATGTGCATATGTTTATGTATATATACGTATGTTTGCACGTATGTATATACATGTACGTGTGTGTGTACGTACCCATGTGTGTATACATGTATATATGTGGATGGATATTTGTATATATATATATATATATGCATATATATATGTATAAATATACTTATATATATATATATACATATCCATACATATATGTATATATATATAATATATATATATATATATATATATATATACCGTCTGTTTCGAGTGTTTTGTTAGGATTACGCTCAAATTTCAATGTATGTCATAATTACTAATTAAGCCATGGTCTTTTATGGGCAGCTTATAGAGCCCGATACACGTATTTCACCCTGATAGCCTCATTAGTGGGGCAGTACCCTGCCTTAGCCAATCCTCTTGGGATGCTCCAGTTTGTCTGCTTTGAGTAGGCGACGACAAACTATTTACATGTGCCACGTGATCAAGTGAAATAAATCACTCGATCGGCAGCGTTGCACATTCGATTGTTCTTGATTTTTTTAAATATTATACCATTCATTTCGAGTGTTTTCTTGAGACTAGTCGTAAAATTCAGTAAGTTTCATAATTATTATCTGAGCCAACATGTCATGTGGTCTTTTTTTTCATAAGGAATTTGGCTAAGAACAAAGGTACTGCCCTACTAATGAGGCTGTCAAGGCTGAAACACGTGTACCCGGCTCTATAATTTTTCCATAAAAGGCTCCATTACATATTGACTTAATTAATAGATATGAGATTTCGCAAATAGTTCAATAAAACACGAAGAACCGAAGAACCAATTCATAAAAAATCCGCAGTGCTACATTAATCTGCCTCTAGGAACAGAGTAATAACAAGAAATCTGTACTGTCGACTAGTTATTTAATCTTGGTGATCCAAAAGTTCAAAAATCACAAGCGAACATGGTATTGCGATTTTCAAAAATGACAGAACCAAAGCAGTTCTCGCCAGCAAAATGGTCTTCCTAATGGCGATATCTTTAACTTCAAGAAACTCCTTTACAGTGTGAAACCCACGGAGCCAACGTAGTATACCACAACCGCTGATGGTTATTGAACAAAGGCGTGTAGCTAATATGTTTATTGCAATCAGTTGTGCCGAATTTTCATATTCAAACTCCGTACATTTCACATTGGTTTATATGGAGCACGAATCTTTGACAGGGAACTATCCAAACCGTGTGACATTTCAAAAACAGAAAGGGAGAGAGAGAGAGTGTGTTCCATAGAGTCCTATCGCAAGAAGAAAAAATACAACCTCCAAGCGCATGCCTTGCTGCACCTTCAATGAAGCCACTCGTGTTTCATCAATATAATCAATCAATTGAATCACCCTATTACAAATGTTGCTCAAAGAAGAGCGGAGAATGAATGGATATTCCGCAGTTGTGGGTTTTACAAGTCGCACTGTGCTATGAATGTGGTCGTAGTTGGTCCTATTAAACCTTAAATAAAGAAGTGTTAAGTTCTCTTAGGCGAAGTCGTTGAGACTATGAGCAAATATACGATATTAGGAGGTATTTAATTTAGGCAGATTTGATCCCAATCTCCATTAGTGCGTGTGGAAGGAGTATATAATCAGAAAACGATACGGAGGGCGAGTAAGACATGAGGCGAATGTTTCAATGGAATAAATATATGAAAATTTGCTCTAAATGGAAGTTATTACCCGAAAAAAAAAGAGCTTTCCTATAAATCTGTTGTCCAATTTCCTACTAAAACTAATAACTCACCATAACGGAGCTTTCCAAGTCAGAACAGTTTAACTCGACCTCTGAGTAGATGAATGATCAGAATACACCATTATTAATCTTTTGTTTCAATAACTCTTCCACAGGAATCATCTACAAGGTTGTCCTCTAAACTGAATCAAATAACGCATCGCAACCTTGCAATCAAAACGTTCTAAATATCACAATAGACGCTAACGAAAACATGTGTAAACTTAAAATGAAAACGAATCATAACGAAGTACAACTTATGTCAAATAGATAGCAGCCGAACAAAGGAACAATCAATTAGTCAGTAAAAGTAACCATCAAATAGATTTTCTCGAAACAATCACCCCTTTGGAGTGTTAATGAAAAGGAAGGAATAACGATGTATAAGAAAAATTTCATAGTTAATTATATGAGTGACTGGAAATTTACATATTCCACTACGTGGAGAGAGTTCTCAATTAACATCTCATAATTTCTCTTATTCCGTCTGAGCAAAAAAGGCTGATGTTGCCACCAATGTTGTTGGTTACTGGCAATCAGATACACACTAAATGGCACCTAAATGCGGAAAAAATCTAGAATTGTTCTTTTCAAAGATGCCTTAAGTCTTCGAAATTTCCTTGTTACGGAAAAACTACTGCGCGGTGCCGAATAATCAGCGTGGTGGCTTCCAGGTATCGAGTGAAGACATCCACATGAGGCTATTAACTGAGGTAGTGTGGATGAGATAAGCCCTCTTTGATAACATGATAAGATCTGTCGTCCGTACGTGGTAGATAAGAGGATGATAAGGCACGTTAATATGTAGGCAAATTCATTTCATTCATCACTCCAACCGTGACTGGCACCTCGTCTGAAGAACTCCAGCAGCTTGTTTGCCGGCGGTATGCAATGCAATTTTTTGTCCATTTTCGACCTGTATAGTTCCATTTTAAACTGCGTGAGGATTTGGTAAAATTTTTAGTCTAAGTCCTGCTTATTTACGCTTTTTTAGTTAATCGCGTGGCGACTTGGCGTTTAGTCAATCGCGCTGTAACTTACGCCCAGGCACTGGTCTGTCTGGAGAGAAAATATGAGCGGCCATGTGAGGTTGGTGGTATGATTCTGACTTGAAAAAAAACGTGGTGTTTTTTTACGTTTCAGTATGACTTTCATTGCACTCCTCTTATAACATTTTGTCAATATTGCTGCTTCATGAGGAAGAAGGTTTCCAACATTTTGGATACGTGGACGTTTCGGTAAACTGTTTCAGTTGCTGTGTATTCCTCAAGCCAACCCATTTAGGAAGGAGTTGACCCTTTCGAGCATACGAATATTTTAACGCCTTTCTTTCCGAACAGCATTATTCTACCTGATTATTAGTATTCGTTCGATAGGCTGAGTATCGACAAATGTAAAGTTTTACATAACCTCTGGATAGACTTTCGTATTGCACTGAAGAAGTGAAAATGTTATCATGCTTTACACTTAGCTGGATTTGCTCGCTTGACGTAATCGGACTTTTCATTAAATGTTCAAAAGGCATTTGAAAACATGAGTACATCCGAATGTAGAGTCCAGTTTGAGTTTAAAGGGTGTTTATAGAGCACTGTAAGGGCAAAATGAGATTACATTTAACACTCAAAGTAGTTAGCTCGTTCCTTGAACTTCATCGCAGATTTATTGGCAACATGGACGACGATAGTAGACTAATACATGGGAAAAGGATTAAAAAATTCTGCCCCATAATGCTCATACGAGTGATCTGAGAATTTTCATGAGAACAAACAAAAAAATCTCAAGTTCACCTGTCACCTGTTTCATCTGTTCGTCGTTGATCGTCGAGTGACTGAAGCGGGCTCCAACAACGCTTCCATCTTCCCCTATCGCGTGCAAGAAAGCCCAGTAGTTCCTCTTCGCTATAGGGATTTGTTGAGCATCATATTTCTCTTCTAGACCTTTTTTAAAAAGATGGACATTTCTGGTCTTCCTGTTGAGCGCCTCATTTCCCGAGGATGCCAATTGGTGACGACTTTCGTTCATCGGTTGTCGCTTTAGTGCATCAAGGTCCGGCCCACCTTATTTTCTTAATATGTAGAACAACGTCTTTGTTTCTCAGCCGCTGACTGTCGGTCGGAATCTCGACTTGTTTCTCTTATTTGCGAAATACGGGGTACTCCTTCAATCGACCTTTCGACTGCTCCTTCAAAAACGCCAAGTGGTCTTTCAACCTGCTTACGTAACGGCCAGGTTTCTGCTGCACCACGCTAGGTCAGGAATAATCGTCTAATCGAAAAGGAGAGCACTAAGTCGCATGTTCTTCTTTTTCTTCGCTACGTCCTTGATACTCTTAAACGCTTCTTAAACTGCTCGTCTACTCTTGCTCAACTCTGGAGCTAGGTGGCATCATGTAGATTTTACAGTACAGAAACTTAAACAGAGCGGATGGAAATGTTTGTTTCGCTAAGCGTAAATAGGACATTCAAACCATATCCGTTCCCTCATAGATATCGTAGACCTAGTTGAAGACCAATCTTTCCACAGGATGTGTCAAAATCAATCAACATTCGTTCCGCATGGCTGATGCTTGATGTTATAAGGACGATTCTCCCGCGAAGAGAAGATGGCTTAATTGTCAATCGTCAATTCTCACTAACATATCACCATATTTCAATGTTCGCATGACATTTGCGGAAGTGGAAGTGAATAATTTTAGCGAAATTGTAACGCCTTGTCGAACGCCTCTTCTTATGCCGATGGTCATATTGTTGTAGAAAGGCGATACCTTGGTCTAAAACCTTTGAATAATGCAGGAAGTATCGTAACGTATCGACCTAATGCGCCCTGGTTGTCCAGAGCCTCCATAACCGCTTTTGTTTCCACTGAATCAAAGGCTTTGCTCAATTCGATGAGAGTGAGACAGAGCGGTAGTCTGTTCTTGTAAAACCTCAATGAGAGTTTTGATCGTCTGGATGTGATCTATGGTTCTAAATCCCTTTCGGAGACCTGCTTGTTCGTGTGGCTGTCCTTCTTTCAGTGTTCTATCAGCCCTGTTTAGGATGACTCGAGTGGAGAGTTTATAGACTAAGGACAGCAAGCAGATTGGGCGATGATTACCTATTTCGTGAAGGCTCCCAATTTTAACATCAGCACGATCTTGCTGGTTTTTCATTGATTGGGGACCGTGCATTCTGGCAGGTAGCGAGCAAAAGGCCGAGCGAAGGCTTGACGAGAATTGGCGGTAGGTTCCTCACGTGTTCTGGTCTGTTCCTGTCTGTACCGGGTTTTGTTCTGTTCTTCACCGACATGGCATGTCGCATTTCAGATAAGAGGGCCGGTGGAACGACAGATTCGTCTTCTTTCAATTTTTATGATGGCAAGTGGACATGTCTAGCGAAGAGATCCAAGTAGTAGTGATGGATGATTTCCTCTGGTGCCCTTCTAGAAGCTGTAATTCTTACAGCAAAACGTCGCAATGCAATCATCTCAGTCTTCGAATTGGCGAACCTCGCTGGGTTTTGCGAACGCTCTTCCCAACTTCTGCTATAACTGCTGCTAATCGCTTTTTGAGGGCTTCTTTTATCGCTTCTCTACAGCGCTTCGCAACTTTCAACGTAAGGTTTTGGTTGCCTGTGGCTCGTACGTTTCCACGTTGACGCATCACCTAGAGTGTCTGCGGAGCCAAGCCCGGCCTTCACAGCTCCAACGTGAAGATATTCGACGAGCCGGTCGCATTCTTCGTCGAGATTGTCGACAACGGTATCTTCTCAAGAGCCGACTAATAACTTCGATACATCCCAGTTCATGGTAGTACTGCGACTTCTGCTGTTTGAATTTAGCGGCTTTCTAGCCCTTCCGTGTAAAACGGAAAGTTGCGTGAAAGAGGTGGTGGTCTGATCTCGCATAGAACTAAAGAACAACAACAACATCGGTGCAGAACCTTCCATTTACTAAGATTTGGTCATCTTCGTTATGGTCTCCATTGGAACACTCCAACTTCTATCGCTGAGAGTGAAGCATTCGGAATTGTGAGTTATCATGGATGGTTCGGGTCGTCAAGGTGAACTCACATAGCATTTCATTTTAGTCCGTGGGTCCCAGTCCGACCTTCATCAGACATTCTTCTAGGTCGGATTTTCGCAGTACAAACTTTGATAATGGCCTTCTAGAATGTATCTGGTCGTCTCTGAAGAACTTTTCGTGGTTCATATAAAAAGCTTCAACCTCTCCCTAATTATGGCCTGATATTGGTAGCAACGGAGGTGGTCAAAGCCAGATTGATCCACACCGCTTAAACGGCAATTGTCTGATACTGGTTGTTAGTTGTCCAAATAAATCGATGTCCACGGTCAAATTCAATATGACGAAAACGCTAGCGCCGCCGACACCTCTGCGATCGCATGTTCTAAGAAACAGTTTTTCTCCGGTGTCATAAACAGCATGAAAACGATGGCAGTTCTTCATCTCAACCAGGCCAACGACGTCGCATCTTATCCTTCTTGCTTGAGCAGATGAGTAGATCTTCTACAGCAGATTCGTGAGCATGTATTCGTGCATTGTAGGTACAGATCGTCATTTTAGCCCCTTCCGATATTGGCAGCCTAGGTTGGTTCTGAGATTTTAGCAGCCTCTCCGTATTCGTCTCGCTCGACGCTCTTTCGGGGTCACGGGAAACCCATCATATAGCTTGCTAGGCTCTAAACGTGGTTGCTGCGCACTCACGAGTAGCTTGTCAGTTTCTTGCGAAAGAGCAGGAAGGGGAGGGGGGAGGAGGGGAGGGAGCTTATTGGTTGAAGGAGACTTCTAACCGTCTCCCATGTACTTCTCAGCCTTGTGATTGCAGGCTTCTAGCAGACCTCGCTCATGGAAATGAGTCTTGCGTTAAGCGGGACTAGAACCCGCACCTCACTCCTTCCGAGAGCGCGTGCTCTATCCGTTACACTATTGACTCCAGTTTTGCACACCAATCTTTCCACGATACAGCTCATCTATCTGTCATCCGCCAGCCGTCAATGGCTTGGCCCGGGTAGTCGGTCTCGACATTGAACCAAGTCACGCTGACAGATATTGTGTATATTGGTTAGAAGTGGTTAAGCAAGAAGAATTTTATTCGATATTCAATACCCAATATCTGTCAGCGTAAGTGGGGCTCAACGTCGAGACTGACTAAACGTTCCAGGCCGTTGACGGCTGGCGGCTGACAGATAGATGTGCTGTATCGTAGAAAGATTGTTGCGCAAAACTGGCGTTAGTGTAACGGATAGAGCACGCTCTCCAGGAAAGGGTGAGGTACGGGTTATTGTCTCGCCTGATGCGAAAGTTTTGAACATCACTCTACATCAACTATTACATTTAAAACATCATACAACCGCTAGAAGCGGTTTAACAAAAAGAATTTCATTTGAAATGAGTTTTGTTAAATGGGTGCTGTACAAGCAGCAAGCTCATCCTCTGGACTCATCTGCGTGTTTGGGAAGCACATGGTAGCTTTTGGTTCGCGTTTAATTCCTCTATCCACCACTTGGAGACGAGCCACGTGTCATCGCGACTAGTCGGCGGATCCCTCAAGAAGGGAAATAAGTGGAATTTCTGACTATTCAACAATATCTCTTGGTACCCAAATCGTGCTGCGCGCAGCGATTTCAATTGCCGACGCAACCCTAGACGATTTGATGAGAAAAACTTCGAACGGGAATGAAGAAAAATGTCTCTCATGAAAGAGTAACTATTGACAGATCAGATCTAATGGGATGTCTTTACTTCCTACTCCTTTCAAGGTAGCCTTAAGAGGGTGGGGCAAAAGACAGCTGGAGAATAACGAGTATTGCGAAAATAAAAAAGCTAATGCTAGCCACGATGCGGAAGCACTATAATTTCAACATATCTTCTGAGACTACATTACATATTATAAAGTTAAAAATAGTCACTGAGAGGTTTTTTAGCAATCGAAGTACTAAGAGTTCAAAGAAAAAGGATAATTAAGATTGCTAGTATGGAAAAAAGCAGTAATACCGACTCTTCCTCCTCAAATAGGATCCTACGCGATATTAAGGAACAAACTCGCACGTGGATTCGAGGTGAGAGACGTAATTGATTGCCTTTTTGAGAAATGTGCTGTTTTGAGATGAATATTGACTGAAATGTTACATGGGGCTTCAGCAATTTTGCATAGCTTGTCATCATCTTAGGAATTCTATAATCATTCCAAAGCTGAGTAAAAGACAGCACTGAACAAATGCATGAGTAGTGTTTGAATTACCTGCTCAGTGAACTGGGTGACCACACAGCCCTCTATACCTTACACTAATTCAGCCAAGTGGAAAGTGGCCGTGAACGACTGCTTCAAGCAACCGAAGATGGAGAAATGCCGAAGTGGAAAGGGAAGATTATATCGCATCAAGGGTAGACTGGAGGAGTCGTTCCGAGAAAATGGTATTGTACTTTTATAGTAATAATTATGGAACTCGTGTTTATGAAGTACACCGTGTTCAGCTACTCTTTTGTTTATCTGCTGATTTTAAGGTAGAGGAACGTCCTCAGCATACGCCACTGTAATGGAAAGAAACACAGAGACTGCGCGGGGAATGCGGAAAAAAAAACTGACGAGGTAGTATTGAAAAGATTAAAGCTAAAGAATTTGCCACTGACCGATTATCTAACGAGGGCGACGCAATCGGCCCCAATAAGTGCTTTTAGGACTAGGTCAATATATGCAAAAGTGAAAAAAAAATTTTGTTACACACCTTCTTGGATATAGCTCTCTCTCTCTAGTTAATTGGTAATCATTCGAAAGTGCAAGTTTCGATGATTCTATCGTTATGTATATTTTTAAAAAAAAACGTTTTTTTGCTGTGTATAGGAAATCAAAATGAGGGAGAATTCCCCATTTTTACCGGTTTGCTTACCACTTAATCTACAGACAGGGGGGTTGGGCTGTCAATCGATGACCAGACGATTTAGACATGTTGGGCGCAACATGTTAATCAATTGGAAATTTTCTTTTCGCATGCATGAAAATTTCAAGTGAAATGATTGATTCGGATGCTACGAGACTTTCTCTACACGTTCAAATGCTTTTTGTTTTTCCAGCGATTTCTACACCTGATATCAATGAAGGTGCGCTGCGGGTGTCAAACATTGTTCTATTTTATATACTACAGCGCTGTTAAAGAGTTTTTCAAAAAACGGTCGTAAAGAGCGCTAGCTTGATATTTACGCTCTTGAATGATCAGTAACATTCTTTGGAATGGTCTTGTCCAGCAAGTGGGGTTGATTATTTATTTGTCGCCGTCTAGCAGAAGGTAAGGTAAATCCGTTATATAGTTCAAGCGACGTGCTGTCTAGTATAAGTGCCAAACATTATTTAACGGCGCTTTAACCATTCGCATGCTATCTCGGTATCCAAATATTGAGATTCGGTCCAGTAAATGCTTAGCAATATACCATGTACATTATTACATTTGGTGTTTATTGCTTTAGTGCCAAAACTTAAGAGAAAACTTAATGAAATTTGGATTCTAAGAATACTTCTTACTGCGAAAAGAATGAATGTTAAAGGAAAGAGTTCTATAGGAGGATTTTCATTAGAAGAAGTGCTCATGTCACAAAAATTTCTACTTCTCTGCACGAAAGCTGCATACTTGGAAAGTTGATCATACAAGCTGACTGGTTGCTTGCATGAACAATATGTCGTCTGATCACCTACGTGATTTGCTCATGAGAATGTGCACGAAACTACTGAAGCAGAGATGATGCTCAAGGAACTTAACGAGGAGGGAAGAAGATCGGACTGCGCATAAATCGCATGAAGACTCAGCTCATAATAAACCAATAAGGCAATGATGAGAATATCAAACTGGATGGACCTTTGGTTACGGAGACTTCCTTGTTCGTGCACCTTGATCGTTCCCAGAATTTGAAGAATAACATGAAGGTGGAAAATTACTGGAAAAGGATAGCAACGCGGGCCGTATTCGGGCCTATGAAAGAAGCCACCGACCAAATAACGGACCTCAAAATACGCGCTAACCTTTCCGATTCAACAGTCGTCCCAGTACTCTGTTTTGCAGCGGAGACGTGAGCTTATACTTCGACTATGCCAAGACAATTGCGAACAACTCACAGAGCGTTTTAACGATGTCTTCCGAAAATCAGTCTGCACTTACAACACCTAGATGGCTTGAGCAGCTCAAATCTCAGAAATTTACCACATTTTCCAGAAGATTTCACTCGATAGCCGAGCACTCTCATCTTCCAGAAAAATTCGCATCGTATTCGTACCCGCTGATATTCGACCGATCACGGTATGAAATTCGCGCCAGTGACCATGCTCAAATGAAAACACCGCCACGGACGAAATCGCGAGAAGACGAGATGAATGGAAGAGGTGCTGGGGTCCGTACGATTCGTGTAGACGGACCGTCCAAGTTTAAAAGTATCCAAGTAAGTAAAGTGTAAGATAAAAATGTGTGAAATATGGATAAATATTGGTAATCGTCCAACAAGAGTGCGTAATACGACTTTCTCTTAAGCATCTCACTTAACGTGCATGGACGTGGCGTTTCAAAGAAAGTATTGGCATTAATCCTGAATTGCCTTGATGGAGCGATGTTCATACAGAGTATAATTAGATTTGTAGAAAGTTCTCGTCCACGGGACAATAGAAAAAAGTCCTCTCTTCAATTACCAAAGTCCTAATCAATTATCTTCATTTTTAACGAACAGTTCGTTGTTCTATAACTGTTTTGGCATGTTTCAACCAAAGAGCCTTATTGGAGTTTGTTTTACCACATTTTCTCTTTTAACCCCTTGACAGGGACGTTGAAGTTTTGCGCGGTGAGCGCAACGAATACGATGCCGATTTAGTAATTTTCTATTGAAATTCAGAATTTTATCTTCGCTGGAAGGAATGTTATCGGCAATTAGTAAAATACGATAGGAGAGACATCGATAAAGTTACTCCTGGTAGCAAAAAAATGACTATGCTTCTTCCTGAAACCAGGATTTCAAGGAAAAAATCACCTACTTACGAAAACGTGATGTTTCAAGTTCTCATTGAACACTTCTGTGCTATCTTATGCATATTCACTTATATTTCAATCATATTTATTCTTGTTCCTCCTCTTCGTCTCAAATGAATAATGATCTGCAGTAACGCACAACGATGTGCAAACTTTCGCGTCAAGCGGGACTAGAACCCCCCTCCTCATTCTATCCGGGAGTGAGTGCTTTATCCGTTACACTACCGACGCACATTTTGAACACCACTCTTTCTATCTGCAGCGCATCTGTCTGCTAGCCGCCAGCCTTCAGCGGCCTGGCCCGGGTAGTCGGTAAAGACATTGTGCAAAATCGGCATCAGTATTGTGACGGATAGAGCACGAGCTCGCGGATAGAGTGAGTTGCGGGTCCTGGTCCCGCCTGACGCTAAAGTTTTGTACATCACTCTACATTGCTGAATATATCCATGAAACCTTACCACCGCTAAAGCGTTTGAATAGAAATAATTCCAAATAGTTTATTCCTTAATGACAGTTTATTCGTTCAAAAAAATCAAAATATAATTGTAAGAGTACCAAAAAACGATAATTTGAAGTTCAAACAGTGGGCAGTCTAGTCCAGAAGAATAAAGCAGTCCTCTTATCACTTCTTACAGCGCAATAAGAAGGTTCCTGTATTAATCAAGTTTAGTACGAAGATTATTTTAGATCACGGCATGGCACTCGCAGCAGCCGCCATGCACAAATAGGGCACCGTCATGCACGACTGTCGCCCAGCAAAGTTGCGATTGGAATAGGTGATGGGGTCCACACAATTAGTGAAGACGGACCGTTCAAGTATCAAGTATCAAGTAAGTATCAGTACGGAAATCTGCATGTTTTCAAGCTATTGATTGATTACTAATAGTCTAGTGAAAATACTCTTCTGAGTGAAAAATGCAAGGAAACATGAGCACATCTCACAGAATGTAACTGCAGTTGGCACAAATCGTAACAGAAAGTGGGAATAATTCGGAGAACCAAGTGCTCTTTCTAGTTAACATATGTTCGTAAAGATCTCTTTAATAATATTCAATACATTATAACGATGAAGCTTTCTAGCAGTCAAATTTTCACTGTAAAAACCAAAAAAAAAAGTCTCCTGTGAAGTCGGAAAATAAAGTTTGATTGCAAACGTTATTTTTCTTCTAAGTAATAGAAAGTACCTAAAGAGTCTTTTCACAAATCAGACTCACTATGGAAATCGGAATTTCTCAAGCTATCGAATGATGACAAAAAGAGCATGAGAACCTAAATGTATCAATTAATATCCGACTGTTCTGTGACTTCGCTTGAAACAAAATATAATCTGATAACAAATTTCGAGCCTTATATGAGTTCTATTATAGCATTTACATAGTGCTGGTCGTGCGTCTCGGCCTTTCGGTCTAATCAGTAATACGGCGCCTTTTGTTTAAGTCAATCTCTTGTAAGGGGATTTACCCCTAAGTATCAAGAAATCGGCGCCGAGTTATCCGCAGTTTTCGAAAGGTGAAAAGATCATTCGACGTGTAGAGTTTTACAGACGGTTGCTCGTGACTAATAAAACGCATATTGTGATACCTTTCTTTTTGATTGTTTTTCAAACCTTGTCTGGAAGAATGTGCAATGTAATAGCATATTTTTAGCTTTCATGAGGTCTCTTATGGCACTTATATAATGCTAGGCGTACGTTTCGTCCTCTCGGCCTCATCAAAAATAACGGTGCTTCTCGTTTGGGCACAAAGGTATTATTCACTTTACCAGCCATGAGCAATCGACTGTTAATCACTACAATGTCAAGTGATCTTGTTACTGCACGTGTAACGTTTGTTATCAAATTATATACTGAATGCATTTAGATATGAAATTCCGGAGTACAACGCATAGTCATGCGAAATGCCTACTGTATTACCCCGTATGAATGGGATCTTCATTGAATCGCATATCATCAACAACTAAGGTAAGGGCACAGAGTGCTTTCATGGGAGAAATTTCTAATATATAGTGTATTTACTCCATTCTGCAATACGACACTTTTGGATTAGCATTTTGGATTCAACATTGTTTGTGTAACGGCGTTCACGTGAGACGGTCGCATATGTTTTGTGTGTATGGACGAGTATATTTTTTCTTCGATGTGATTCTCGCCTTCATTTAGTGCCCATATTTATAGATCAGTTGGGCCTGCAATGCACAGCAGTTGTGTAGTGCATTCAAACTACAATTATCGATCACGTGAGTTATTTCTTCGGTGAAAACCTCTCTATCTGTGAACCACCTTCATTCTTCTGCGACACGATTAAAATTTTCGGATTGCAATCATTCATACATCTGCTCCAACAGTTATTACTATTATAGATTTCTCCAGAGAAACTCGTAGAGGTGAGAGGTCTCTGAGGAGCTTTTACAGCGAAGGAAACCACTATCTCATGTGGCTATCGTTGTTTTTTTTTTTTTTTTTTTTTGCTATTCAGCATATTTTACTCAGGAAGAATTTATCATTCACTTGATTGGACGAGAGTAATTAGAGGAAATAATTATTCCTGATCTTGCATTTATAGAATCATGGATGCTACGAGCAACTACAAGATGCTGGCAACTTGAGCTGATTCATAACAGTGATGTACTTTGAAAAGAATTGCATTTTCATCGCGTCAATGTCAAAATCTCTAATTGTTATCATAATTGTCGGATCTTATTCATCAATATTACAGTTCACACTGATAATTGGAATGAGTGACAATAATATTTCTGCACCAATTGCGTATTTATGTTTGAAATTAGGCTTTTGTTTGCATGCTGGAATACTTGAACTATACGATTACCGTTGTAGTCTTCATGCTCTCCTATACACAATCTCATACTTTTCGAGCATACTCGACGCTCTTAACATTCACTGAATTGCAATAAAAGTGTTATAGTGATCTTACTATACATTCAAAAATGCTGAGTGATATGCAAAACTTGGAACTTTAGACATGAGCAGATTGTGTTTCGCACTCAGGATATGCGAGAATAAAACTATACATGTTTTTTTAGTGTTGATATCGGTATGGTAAATTGTGAAAATTGCACAACAATTGTTGTTTTTACAAGGGTAAATTATTGCTGAACGATGACAATGGCATTAATTGCTAATTACTAAGTAAACATTCTAAGTAAAATGTCTACAACATCAGTAACACGCTTTGTAAATGTGAGTGAAGAATGAGCATTTTTTTCCGAGGAAGAACTCTGCACAATGATAGATACGCACTCTTTCTACCCCAGCTCCAGTTACATAGAAAAGATTTGTCCATATAAGTTTGTTCTAGAAGTTACACATTATAGAGGATGTGTTCTCGAGCTACGTTTTCACGCAACAGGCGATTGAAATGTGCAGTCTATGATGGAAGTGTGTACTCTCCGCAATGATACAATTTTGGCATTTGAAATGAGTGTTTATTGAGACGTATGAGCGCTTTTTTTCTGCAATGAAAATACTTCTACAAAGGTTTCCTCGATGATGTGTTTTCTTTTTGTAATGAAAACCTGCCTTAAACTTCTAGCTCAGGCAAAGGACCGCCATTCTAAAGATAAGTCAAGTTATGATGGGCTTTCATTCTAAATCATGGTGGTTACATTTAGCACTACGTTGCTACATTAGTTGATTCTTTAACCGCTGGGTTCGATAATGTTCTGAGAAATAAGTGTAAGTGCTACACTGTAAGTGTACTTACGACTCGCTCAATCAAGTTTTGATAGTTATACCCGAATACGATATCATCGATGAAACGAAGATTTAACTGCAGATATCAATAGCAGTAAAAGAAAGTGTAATCGAATTTGCCTGAATATTTCTGCCTTATTCGGTTAATGAGAAGCAAAACCGTTATGGCACTTCTTGTAGTTCTATTTCTCTTTGTTGCTGAGCAGTGTTCATTGGCGTTGAACTGAAATGCAAAGCGGGTTAGGTCATCTCTAGAAACCTCTGAAGACGAGAACATCTCTACTTGAAAGACCATATAAAGCTAAAATACCTAAAATATCGCCGTCAATCATAAAATGATTACTTACCTCTTAAAAAGTGATACCGAATATCGTTATGAAGGAAAGCTGAGCTGTCGACTAGTTATTTTATTTTGAGATAAACCAGTTTCTCAAAAATTATAACTGAATCCGGTCTCACAAGTTTGAAATGAAGCAAATACTCACAAACACGCTCAAAGGTTGCGTGGGTAGTCTCCCAAGAAAACGCTTGTATTTTCTCAAAGTTCCCACTATTACCATGTGTTCTTTTTATATTGTAGCCGTTACATATATGTTTAGCTCTTGATGCTTATTTGATATTGGACTCGATAAGTTCAGTACAACGTACATCCAGGCTGTGAAGAAGGCACAGTCGCCGAAGCGTCGGCACCCAACTGTTATCTCTACAACTGCTAATACTACTACTGCTATAACCACCCAAGCGTCAACTAAGCAAGATTATTCTTGTAGAGATGCAGTGTTCTAAATCCGAAGACACTCCAGGCTTCAAATATCTGAGCTGTACATTCCTAATAAGCGTTTTGAGTGTCGGTTAAATCTCAAAAGACTTCATTCAAGGGCTTTGTTAGTGGTGCAGAGATTATTTGCCATGTCTGAAACGTTAACTTACGTCTGTACAGCTTATCAAAGCTCTGGAAGGGCTCTCACCGCCGAGTAGGTGCGCGTTAAGTTTTGGGCGCGATGATTCGTCGTTTTTCCATAGATTCCGTAGTAATCTAGCATCGGTGGTGTAGTGGTAGAGCACGCGTCGCCGGATAGGATGAAATGCAGGTTCCACCCCTCCTGAGACCGTGTTTGTAGAGATGAAGTGTTGTGAATCCCGAAGACACTCCATGTTCTGAATATCTGAGATGTACATTTCTAATAGGCGTTTTGAGTGTCGGCCGAATCTCAAAAGACTTCATTCAAGGGCTTTGTTGGTGGTGCAGAGATTATTTGCCATGTCTGAAACGTTAACTTACGTCTGTACAGCTTATCAAAGCTCTGGAAGGGATCTCACCGCCGAGTAGGTGCGCGTTAAGTTTTGGGCGCGATGATTCGTCGTTTTTCCATAGATTCCGTAGTATCCTATAATTTTCAAAAAGAGAAAAAATCTTACATGAGGTGAGATCATGAAAATATCCAACACATTTGCGACACAATGCATCGGTTCGCATACGCATGTGTTCATAAGCATGTGCTCACTGCGAATAACACTGTTAAATTTGCATGCATGGCTTCCCAGGAAGTCTCCAACTACGTTTTCGAACTTGATACAAAAAAATTCAGAAATTCATTCTTACAAGTATCGAAAGTATCAAATAACTTTAACTGAAGCATTTTCTGCTTGCCTGGATGTAATTCTACCGAAGTCTGAAGCACTGGAAATGATCGTCCAAATCACCTGTTGGCATAGTCGGATCTTCTTCGATCGCTTCAATCAATGCTTTTCAACCAATTTCACGCTGTCTTCAGATCTCGGTTGATATGCCGAATCAATATCTCCATTGCAAACTCTGTAAGCCATTTATGTGCCCTAATGCTATCCACAACATGGCGGCCTTTTGCACGATTGATGTTGTCTATTACAGTTTGAAAATTATGCCTCAATTGCAACTTCTGAAACAGTAAGTTGCAAATGACATCCCGTGATGGCTCCATTGTTGGACAAGTATGTGCAAAAATACCTAAACAATGCCCAAGAAAATTTTTGTACAAAATAAATTCTAAAAATTTGTTTTTCCGAAAAAAAAAACTTATTTTCTGAATCAAGTTCGGAGACCTAGTTGGAGACCTAGTAATTGTTTGCAATTGAACAGAAACTTCTATTGCAACAGGTTTTGTGTAAACTGATAGTTTTTTCCAAACAGCTAATAGAATGGTTCAAGAAAAGCAGTTTTTTCTGGTAAGCCGCTATCCGCTTTCGTTCATCTATACCCACACGTTCTGTAGGATACTTGTCATTCAGAACATTGCATAGAATAAAACGAAATTTGGCTACTAATCAAGCTACCGGTTAATGAACTATTTCGAAAGAAGAGTTTCACAAACTTTCAGATTCAGAACAGAATTTTCGCTGCCAACGTCCTTCACAAATCTTCGCACAAGCAAACGATGGATTCTAAGAAACAGAATAGTTTGTATTAAGTTATAAAAATGGTGAAAACATGAATTCGCTGTCAAGTATTACACTCATTTGCGTGAATTACATCATTGCAGTAGAGCAAGGTTTCTTTTTCCATACATGCGGTGTTAACGCCGAACAATCTCTGGTGATCAAAGAATTATCGTGGCACATTCGAGGACGAACATCTTTCAAAGCATCAAATTCAAGCATTAGGAGTCCGTCTGACTACCATGCGATGCAGTGCTTCAACACACTCGTCCAGTATCTACTTATTCCAGCCAGTTCGAGAGAAGTCTTGTATTGCAGTACTGCTGAAAGACGGGGATCCAAGTTCTATACATTGACATTCAAATCTGTGAAAGTTTCTTTGTGTTTCACTTCGCCTAGCTTATGTATAAAGTGGGAGTGGGACTCAACAGAAATTGCTAGTGAATAACAGGTTTTTGAGCATAAAGAAGTCATGATAAAGTTAAAAGAGGTTGTGGCCGTCAAGTGTTATTCTTACAAAATCATCTACTCTGAGCATAAAGATAGATGTCCACCTTTATATTAATGAAAATCTCTCAAAGTGGTCTTAATACATCAATCGCCCATCGACGTGAATACTTAGAAGTCATAAGATGCAAACAATAGTTGCTTTCAGTTTTCGGCTTACTTTAAATTGTGCTGTGCACTGTGAATGCAAAAGAAGCTACTGAAGTTAATAGCTATTTGCTTTTTTATCCTCTGTTGTAGTTCATAATGGAAATCAAGTATTTCTGAATCCCATGATTTATATTTCTAAAATTTCATTGTGCAAGGGCTCATATTTCAAATGCGATAGGAAGCGAAGAAGCGGGATTTTGTCTACTGTATCCAATTTGAGTCGATTTAGAGCATTTGAACTTGGTTCATCAAATTTCATTCTTACACATAGT
>JAHQIW010003784.1:0-33349 GCA_019055375.1 Parelaphostrongylus tenuis
CTCAGTAATAACTGATCAGTTCGACTCAATCAGTGCCTCAAGTTTCCGAAATATCCCGGACTTCTCAAATCAAAGGAGGAAGGACTTACAGATTGTGGCCGAAGCAAGTCTATCAAAAGTCTTCGATGATCTTCGATCACGATCTGTTCTTTTTTTATTTGAAACTAGCAGGATGTTGATACTTCCTCCTCCTCATAACTCGATGACTAACGTTTCCGCAGTAACGCCTTCGTCAGAGCCTAGACTTATATATCATACCATATCGTATCTGATTACTCGGTTAATATTTCGTATACATCAAAATTATGATAGAAAAGAAATCAACAGACTAGTCTTTCTTAGAAACTCTACCTCAATTAGTTTTTTGAGAGCGGTCACCGGTCTTGTGTGACACAATTTGATAAATGATCTACACTGAGACTAGATGATGAATCTGAAAGAGCGTGCCATATCACTTGTTATGTTCAGGCATTCTCCGCTCCTGTTTATCTCTGGTCTTATGCGGTTTATCCAAAAAGGATCAAGGAATTTCCGCGCCGATGTTTTTGACTTCTGGCCCAGGATTCTTGCTACCACATCACAGCCCATATCGTCATGTTTCTCTATTCTGTTAGCCCCAAAGGATTACTTGTTCCGCTGTTGGCTTTCCATCTAAGTGTTCTTTGATGCTCATTCAAAGTGGTCTTCCTGTCTCACCAATGTAATCTTTATCGGATGTTGTGTGAGAGATCAGATATATTCTATCCGAACTCATGCAGTCTCCTTCTCTACCATTAGGGCATACTTTACAATTGTCACTCTTACACAAACGATTGCACAAGCGACAAGTGGTTCCGAACCAACTGGCGACGTGAGTTGTTTGAAAGGGATTTCTATGATTCCTATGGAGCTTTCCTGACCACTGTTTCTTAAGCATCTTCTCATAGCTGCGCTCACTCAATTCGTTATAAAAGGTAGTTTCAAAAATACCTTCCCGACTAAGTTTGATACAACATCGTTTTCGTTATTTATGTTAAGGAGCTACCTCTCTTCAATGACCTAACTTCAGTGGCTGCTTTATGTAGACATTTGAAATGGCTATCCTCCTTGCCAAACGTAGTGACTCTTCTCTCTCCTCACTACCCGTACAAACACTTGTAGCCGTTCGGTACATGTTTCGAACGAGTGGTCTTTTGTGTGGGAGTGATGGGAATGAAGGTAGTGCGCTAACATGTTTTTATTACTTGGTTTGCAATAGATTTCGTTATGTGGTTACTTTCAAAAAGGCGAATTTGAACGTTCAGAAATGGAAACCAGTTCTCAATAAGTTTCTCCCGTGTAAATTTAACGTGCTCTGAGTGCGTATTCAAGAAATCAAAACATGTCCACCTCCTCCTGTGTGGAGCAGATGATGAAACAATCATCTATGTATCGACAGTAGAGTAGTGGACTACGGCTGAGAACTGGAGCTTCCACTTTCGACATAAAAGCAATGGTAAAACTTTGTGCCAGTCGTTGCCCCATTGCCAACACTCTAATTTGTGCAAGATATTTTCTCGAACAACTAAAGATTGAACAACTTAGGCACTCCCTCGAGAGAGTCATGAGTTGCAGAACTTAGATGTCAAGCATATTTATTCTCATTCATTTTCTACCAACAATTTGTGAATTGCTTGTAGTGCCGAGTCATTCGATATGCCCGTTTAAGGAACAATAACGTAGAACGATTCCACTACATACGTGTGATTTGCCTGTGCAAGATTTAGGTGTTCTAGGAAAATTTGGTGTTAGGTAGATGGGCTGGTACGAATATTAATAACTGCGACAAAATGAGGCTCAAAAACCATGTTATTCTATCCGCCGGTCCGCCTACACAGCTAACGATCGGTCTAACTTTGAATGTCGAGGGAGCGGAAGACTCTAGATCACTATTAGAGGTGAGTTCATGTGTTTTGGTGAGTGTGTATAGGACGGGACAAGTTGGTAAATCGCTTTTAAGTTGACGGATTATGGATTGTTGTACATCAGCTGCACTTGCCATTGACCCATTTTCTGTTTAATTTTCGGTATTGTGTTTTACATTCCTCCTCAGTGGATGGCCGATAAAGGGTAACATCCTGAAGATGTTTTCCTGCTATGTAACATCCAACTGACAGGTAATAACTACAAATTATCCACCTTTATCACTAGTAGATAACCGAATTCTTTTAGCTTTTATTAGCTCCCGAATTTGGCGCATACCATGTGTTTTGTTCGTGAATTAAGTTCGAAATGAATTTTTCCGATCGGTATCCATTTAGTATACCGACGACTTCGTCCGATAATAAACGAAAAATCGAATCGACCTCAGTGTCAGGTTGCTGTTGTCTGAACTTCCATAGCTTCCCTTGGAGAACTGGCTTCCATTTTTGAACGTTCAATTTCACGTTTCTGAAAGTGAGAACATAACAAAATGGTACTGCAAGCCAAGTATTAAATATATATTATTGCACTACCTTTGTTCTCACTCCTCACACACGAAAAGAGCGGTCGTGTCCGGCTACAAGTGTACGTACGAGGAGTGAGGAGAGAGAAGAGTGACTACGTTTGGCGCGAAAAACAGCCACTGTAGTTAGGTCATAAGGAGAGTTATGCCCCATAACCTTACCAACGAGAGCGATGTTGTTTTCAAACCTAGACGGGAAGATATTTTTGAAACTACCTTTTATAACGAGTGAAGTAAGCGCAGCTATGGGAAGGTACTTAAGAAACAGTGGTCAGGAAGCTCTATAAAAATCATAGAAATCCCTCCAAATAACTGACGTCGTCAATCGGTTCGGAACCGCTTGTACTACCTTTTGTGTTGAAGTGACAATTGTAAAGCATGCCCTGATGGTAGAGAAGGAGACGACTGCATGAGTCCGGGTAGAATATATCTACTCCTGCACAACATGCGGTAAAGAATATATTGGTGAGACAGGAAGACCACTCTTGATCCGCGTCAAAGAATACTTACGTGGGAAAGCCAATAGCAAAACAAGTAAGCCTTTTGGGGGCACACATAGTGGAAGAACATAGCGATACGGACTTTGATGTGGTAGTGAGAAGCTGGGGCAGGTGTCAAGAACATCGACGCGAAAGATCCTTGAGGCTTTCTGGATAAACCGCAAAAGACCAGAAATGACTCAGTATAAGGGGAGAATGCCTGAGCACAACGAGTGATATGGCACCTCAAACTCATGTTATAGTCTGACGTGTGGTTCATTTTGCCAGTTGTGTCACATTAGACCGGTGATCGCTCTCATAAAGCTAAATAAGGTGGGTTTTTTCAGAATGACCAGACTGTCGATTTCTTTTTTATTGCACTTTTGATGCATGCGAACTACTAACCGAGTAATCAGATATGGCATGATATATACGTCTAGCCTCTGACGAAGGCGTTGCCGTCAAAACGTTAACCATCGAGTTTTGAGGAAAAGGAAGTACTAACCTTAGTGCAAGTTTCGATTAAAGTGATGAAAATGGTATTGATTTTCAGAACATTTTTGTTTGGCCTTGTGGCGTTATCAGTTACCCACTGCCTTTCGTCTAAGCCAATTTCTCTTTGGGAAAACCCCAATCGAGTATTCAGAAATTAACGGAAATGGTACTGATTTTTGTACACTATAGACGGACCAATCAAGTATCAAATAGTCATCAAACCACTTCCAAAGTGTGTTACTATCTGCTTACCTTTGCATACATTATTTTCATTTATTCACATCTTTTTTACCATTGATTCTTACGATTCCGTCATTCTACAATGTTTTTTATTTCGCGGATGACAGTACTTCTAGCATTCGATTCGTTTTCCGCCTTCTTTCTTGATTGACGTAGAACACTGATCAACAGTCTCCCTGCAACTTAGTGGATAGCCTGGCTGTGGCGCTCCATGCAGAGTTCTTGTTTACTGCCGGAGTGTGTCGGGGGTGGAGTTTGGTTCCATGCACGCTGCGGCGAGCGTCCTCGGCCTCTGCGCATACAAATATTAGAATGTAAGTAAGAACCCAGGAGAAATATCATAGCAGAAGTTTACCTTTGCCAACGGTAATAACTCAAACAAAAGAATAAATAGCCTATAAAGGAACTGATAGACAGGTCGTTATAAATATTGAATTATCGACGTTAAAACAGTACATCTACCGTTTTCTTTTTCTAAGTACGATCCTAGAGCTCCTCCATCAGTAGCTCAGTTACAACCATGATTTCACGATTAATAGATACCATGTTGTAAAGTTATACCACTTTTCCAGAGAGAAAAGTGTTTCTGGAGGCAAAGTCATCGGATATGGTACAAAACTATGACTGTCTCTGTGAACGATCGATAGCAACCGTTTATTTGTATCTAGTTGCACAGTAATCACATTACTGGAAATACTTGCGCTGTAGTGAATGAAATCAAGTGTAGCAATGAAAGTTAGTTGAGAGTTTGTGTTGCTTGGATTGATTTGCTCACGAGGGACACTGCTTGCTTCTGTATCGGAGTCCTCGTTTTGGAATATCATTCATTGTTAAAATAACAGTACATTACCAGCAATACAGAAATAAATAGGAAGATTACAGAGAGTATACAACAGAACAGTAGTCGAGAGTATTACCAAGCGG
Organism: Parelaphostrongylus tenuis; assembly: GCA_019055375.1. Lineage (NCBI taxonomy): Eukaryota > Metazoa > Nematoda > Chromadorea > Rhabditida > Metastrongylidae > Parelaphostrongylus > Parelaphostrongylus tenuis. The sequence continues at coordinate 4,603 of JAHQIW010003784.1, forward strand.
AAGCGAAAGAAAGCCAGATATAACTTCCGGTTGCTTTTATTCACTTTGTGGAGGAGCGGATTTGTGGTTAGAGAAAAACAAAATTAAAGCTAAAGATGGAGGAGACCATGGAACACATATTCACTGTCAATTCACGTGAAGAGGTCAAAAACCAAATTAAGCTCGATTATACGACTAGTTCATAAGTGCAAAGGAGGACCGTTCGTGTTGTGACAGTCACGAGAGTGGTTATGCAATTATGGTAAACTATCGTTATTTTTCTCACTGTTGTTGGTACTAGAGCGTCACTGAAAGAGTTCCCCTAAATCCGTATATTTATTTGAAATGAGTACCGCTCTGCTATCTCAAATATACCGTTTCTTGTCAACTCTTTTCATGATCAAATTACTACCGTGTCATCAACAACGTAGAAGTGCCCTCTAAACTTCTAATTCATTTTTTACTTCTCTAAATGGGTTCAAGCAATACGTACGGAACAGAGATAGGATCTGAACAGTACTTTTGTAGGACATGGAGCAGTCACTTTTACTACTCCAAGTGTGTCAACTACTTCGTGAGATCTCGTTGAGGTGATCGACTTATTTGTATAATCGCAAGGCCTGTGAAGCTATATAGCCTATCTGCCGGATCAGGATGGGCTGCTCCAATTGAACAGTCTTTTCTTCAATTACCTTTGGTCCTTTTCAAGGAGTAATTGCTTATTTTTAATACTGTTAGTGCTTACTACTGATTTTTCGGATGTATTTTCGCTGATAATGCCATCTTCTATGATTAGGTGTCTGATGGAGAAACACCTGTAACAGAGTTTAAATTAAAGTTCATCAAATCACCAATCAAATGTCATAACAGTGATCGCTTTCAGTACAGATCAGTGAAGATTATGGCACAAGGACTTAAGTTATATTTCTGTACTTACTATGAATTGTCGACTTTGTTCCCATAATCTTATTTAAATTTGTCCAGCAGACTACTTTGCACCAAAAAGAGCTGAGAAGTTACTGCTTTCACTTCATTAATTGTTCAATATTTGCATTTCTTGGAAAAGAGGAACGAAATCAACATTAACGTATGATTGTAGAGCCGCATGAGACGCGCTTCTTGACAGAACATTTCTAGTTGATCCTGAGTGTTGGCGTTTATATTCATCTGAAAAAGTTGAAGTAAAACTTTTTTGATGAAACAGCTATAGTATTGAAGTTTCCTTTTTAAACACACCAAATTTACAGCCATTTCCAATTTTTTCAGTTTTCGTCTTTCACCTTACTTTTCACATACTAGGCCAAATTCTCTGTCAAAAATTTTCTTTACCACACTGACGTCTTCTTGTTCAGTTCCCATGCATAAGAAGCAATACAGTATCATTTGTAATTTGAGTTTTGAAGAATTTTTGTCATTTAGTGGGTTTTTCATCTGGGCAAAATTCGAAGAGATCAACTTTGTCGTAAAGAACTTTTGTTGCGCTGTTCTGTTTTTTACTTCTATCTGATCTATGTTGACAGTGCAGAAGTAGCTGTCACAAATTGACATGCCGTATATATATATATATATATATATATATATATATATATATATATATATGATTTAATGCATAGGAGTTAATGAAGAAAGACTGCGTGAAAAAATTTTTGATATTTCTCAATCAAACTGACCGACGCCGATGTTCTCATCTGCTTGAACTTTTCTGACAAGGAAGTCACCATTCGCATATAAAATCGACTCTTCTTCTCTTTGATAAAGGAGAGTTCGGCGCACGATTCAAATAAGACTTGCACTATTGGTTAGCTCCTTTTCCGTGAATTGAGCACCGTAATCTTCCTGTGAGCATTAATGCTAAACGTCCTATAGTCGATTTGGCATGTCATGAGCTAAGGTTTGGTGACCGATTCTACTTATGTAGGTCGTGTGAGCGGGCCCTTTTGCTGATGTCCGCCGCCTCTCTCGAGCCTCGAGCTATCTTTAAGGTTTGATTATCTGCGGCAAAAAGAAAGCATGACGTGTTATGTGGCCTCTGACAATATTGCGCCATAATGATGCATTGCACAGCTCTCTGCCATATTTTGCTGATCGCATATATGACATAGCTTGCTATCGTAGAGCACTGTTATCAATCGTGCCGCGTTTTGTAGCGATCACAACAGAAGGGATTACGGTTAGCCCTACAGCACATGCATGTTGCTCTGGTAATTGCGGCCTCTACTGTTGTTAAGTGATATCCTCCTGAGTTGAAGAGCGAGAATGAGATTTACCGGCTGTTACATACCCGGTTATGAATTCCTCATTGAAGACTGTCTCCTCTTAGGATTGCAGGAGGGATTGCATAATAAAGGACGATTCCGCTGTCGTCCGACTAGCCAATGTGTTCCTTTGCGTTTGAAGTGAAAATTTGCCCAATAGTTCGATATACATATATTTATAGTTGGTATACTTTCCGTTTTGGCTCAGCTAAGATACCTGCATGTTTCCTAACAGTAGCCTTTGCTCATTTATGGCGCTTGGGCGGAGCGAAATTTTGCCTAATTTTTGGAGCAACAGCACGATAAGCTTTTTGGATTTGCATATTTGGAGGCAAGGACATCGATGACCTTTCGACAGTTATCGTAGCCGATTTGGAACTTCTTAATGGTCTGTAGAGGCTCTCCCCTTGAAGAGCTAATCGAGTAGTTGTATTTTTAAAGGCCTGGTATAATCTGTGATTGTGCGTTTGTATTGAGGAGCTTCCAAAATTGTCCGACTCCCAGATGGCACCGTGAACATTGGTACGATGGGAAGCTCTATCCGTTTGATGATGTTTGTTTCCCCACTATCCCCTCTTGTGGTTATTCACTGAGGTCTATGATGCTTCTGGTTCTGCTTAAGAGAATCAATTTGAGTCAGCAAGATGGTTCTATATTCGAAAGAGTCTTCCAGAAGTTGTTAGAAATTGGGAAACATGTCCTTAAAAGCTGCTCAGTATTATTTGAGTCGGTGAGGTCTTTTACTGTTGTGAAATTTTGTATATGTAACAGGTTTTGCTTGAGTTTTACAACTGCGTTCTTGAGTTATTCAGTTACTTTTGTAAGCACCCCCTTTATGAGAGAAAACAAAACAATGTGCCATAGCCTGCTCTATTATGTTTGAAGTGATCTTGAAATAACGAAGAAGAAAGTCAAATAATCACCTAATTGGTGCAGATAACTTTGTACCTGAATACTTTGACTTCAGGTTTCGTTGGCTACTCGTATCCGAACGCAGATCGGCCAGTGCATTGAATATGTTTGGGGTTCAGTGACAGAATGCTTTCTCAGCTCATCGTTCATTAATGTCCCCTAAACGATCACATATCTCTAAAGAAGATAGCAAAGCTCCTTTGGAAGGTTTGCTATATTTTCTCCACCCGCTCATATGCTTTGTAGCATGTAAAGCATTTCTGCATGGAGTAATGCTCCAATTTATTATACAGTCATAGTTTTTTTCTGGCATTCAATCAAATTTAATAAGTTCTACAAAGAAAACTACCATAGAAATCTTTCAGTCTCGATTAATTTTCTTATATACAATACCAAAAACCATTACAACTATCATATACCGGAAAACAATGGATAGTTAGTCGATAATGAGCATTTATACTAAATGCGATATTAATTCATCGATAACACTGAATAATTTGGATTACTAGAGTATTGAAAGAGTTGAGATCTATGTTAAAATATAGAAAAGCATCTCATTCTATCGTTCCATGAGTTCCTGTTTGTTACATATCCATTTACACTATAAGCATTATTCGTCGCTGCAACTTTCGTCGCTGTACATGCGATTTATTTCTGTCCATACTATGTATTTTTTTGGTTAAATGCATGATGAAATGGTGAAATCCATTGAAAATCCGAAGCCCTTGAAACCCTTGAAATACACTAAAATGACGATCTCTTTGACGATGAAATGCTTCATGCTCCAGCAATTACCACAATGTTCACGTAATCAAATGTCCGATCACACTGAACAAGACATCGAAATGTAGAAAACCAACACGGACCCATTACTCTCCAACTGACGAGAAACGCTGCCTTGCGGAGGAGCAGAAACAGCGACGCCGTCTGCTTGCGTATTGCACACCATACGTATCGCTTGAGACTTATTGCCAACCTGTAAACAAATGGACAAATACGAACTGGTCAGATGATAATACAAGAACTATATTGGACAATCAACGACTCGAATCATTGGCTTCGAAGAAGGCGAAGAAATCGAAAAGCCTTTAGTCGAACAGATTTGTTCCTATGAACTTCGTGTTATTGGCTCAATCAACAAAGAATATGCCACTAAATCACCATCTATCCATGTAAATTTATGCAATAAAGAAAAGAACACTGAAGTCGGCAGCAGAAACGTCGGCACGGCGAGTTAGGATTTAAGCCACAGAGCGAAATGAGCTTCAAAAAAATCAAATTTTATGTCTGTTTCACGCAGCATTGTTTATTGTAAATTCATGGAAATATCTCAGAAATTTATCCATAAGAAACTCCCACGGTATCTCCCAATCTACGGTGCATCGAAGGTAAACTACTCGACACGGAGTCGCCGAAAGAGCGAGCTGCGCCAGGAAAAGTGAGTGGGTTTTCAAAGATCAGAAATATCATACATGAGTAGAATTGTATACGTACCATTTCGTCTGCATTACCAGCTCTAGCGCTGGCTACAGCATCGGCGGTGGCAGTTATTCATTGCTGTCAGTCACAAGACGACAATGGCAAGGGTCTTCGTCCAAACTCACAAACGAGCCCGTTCTTCTACTAGAAGCAAATGGTGATGGTGAACAGCACAGCCTCATACGTAAGATATCAATAATACAAGAACAAAAATCTTTTTTTTTATTCAACCGCTTTTAGCGGTGGTATGTTGTTACAAATATGCCTATTGATGTTAAGTGATGTACAAAACTTTGACGTCGGGCGGGACTCGAACCCCGCATTTCTCCCTTTCTGGAGGCGTGTGTTTCACCAATTGCATTACCGAAATTTGTTTTGCCAACACTCCTTTTGCTTCATAGTTTAGAAACACATAAACAAGATCCCATTGATCGATCGCAAGCGCCCACATCTCAAGCAGACTGTTGCAAACCACTAGAAGTCTTTCGCTGACACAAAACTTTCATCACACTCTAAACAGCCATTCGACGACTCAAAAGGCGACAATCTTAGTATAATGCCTGGATTCTGGAAACGCCTTTGTAGTACGCTGTAGCAGCTGAGAATTTATTACGTTTCGCACTCGGAGTGAATGATTCGTTAATTCGATTTCATAGCGGGCTTGTTCGGCAATACAAATTAGACCGTCTCAAAAACAATAAAAATCTGATAGTTTAATAAGACGTTTTGAGCATTTTATGAGGTCTGATGTGGCACTTATGAAGTATCAGACAGGTGCCTGTTTCGCCATTTCATGCTCCTCAGTAATACGGTGCCTTTCGGTTCAGCCGATTCCTGACGGTGGCATGTACCCCTCTTTGTAAAGGAGTCGACGCCGAATAACATATCGCCATAAGTTAGGTGATAAAATCCTCCGACATTAAAGTGGCCAACATATGAGCTCGTGGCTGCCAAAGTGAATTATACCTCTCCATTCAACTGCTTTCATAAACACCACTCAAAAACAATGATAATCTGATGACATGACAAAGGCAATATGTATAGATATAAAGGGCTGAAAACATGTATATACACCTATAAGTGTGTACGCATATACATAACAGCATATAACACGCGTACATGTAGATATATCTATATATACATACTATTATTGGATACTAATATTTTACCCATGAATACATTGCAGAATATCTACATGTATATCGAGGCAGATTCTTGGGATTTTGACTAGGTGGAGCGTGCAAGCTTCGAGTGGAAAAAATTTTACTTTCTGCTCTTAAGATAGCGCCATAAGTTAACGTTTCTACTTTTAATCACCCCTCCTTTCTCTAATTTTCTCCTTGTATTCTTAGAGTTCTCATTTTTATATTACTGTAAACATCGTGGGATATTATCTGATGCCTTTTTAGCACCTCTTAGATCGGATTCTTTTCAAATACACTTCAATTGAAATAACTTTCCAAGTCATCCTAATAACTATCTTCACATTCACCTGTTATACCTCTCCGCATCATAAAATCATATTCCCCTTCATAGATGTGTTGGGGTAAAAAAAGCTCTCTAAAGGATAAAGCTCTCGGCGTTGATCAATCCGTGAGGAATGCGAGATGTGATCTTTTTCAAATTTTTAACTTCGCTTAAATGGATCACATGCATATCTGGCCTTTACAATGACTCGCGGTGGCCTCCTGCTGAACCGAGTCAGTGCCGCCTATCCTCCCTGACAAGTCTGAGACTAGTATGGTACCAACTTACCGACCGGGGGATGAATGGCTTGGTGAGCCATGAGCACGGTATCGAACATTGACCTCGTGTGTGACGCAGGGTACCTCTAACACTGCGCCACATGCGCTCTGTACTCTGGTAAATGTGACTCCTTTACTGATATCGCCAGTAGTTTTCAATGAATCAATGAGAAAGCATAAGGTGGCGTTTACTGAACAAGTAATTCTCACGTTGACTCCTTGATATACCAACAAACAATATCAGGTATACCTCAATATTCTATCACAGTCTGGGCGGCATGGCCTAGTGATCGTGATACTCATCGCGATGCTTTTGAGGCCGAACCTCATCTCCCAACACTATCTGGTAATAAACAATGAACGCCCTAAGAAACGCCACAACCAGGCCGTCCTCGAGATTGCGAGGAATTGCGCTAAGCCAATATTTTGCGAAGTTCAAGAAGAAGACGAAAAAACGGATAGAATGCCAGAAACATGGGACCCGCACAGCAAAAAGGATCCACACATTGTGAGTGTAGATCAAATGAAGTATTAAACTAAAGCATATCAGAGCTCAGCTAACTACACGTAAATACTTTTCGCTAAAAACTTGGGGAAATGAAATGCCTTATTCTGGAGTGTGACGTTTATTTATGAAGTTTTGTGTTCAGGTAAGGCGCGTTGGAAAAATCTTTAAAATGCATATAAAAATCTACAAACAAAATCTATTGTGAGAAAGGACTTCTTTCATCCATTTCTGAGGTAATCATGGCTCATTCACTAGCGGGATTACGGTGATATAGACGAGACATGCTCATGCATGCAAACAGATTGTTCACGTGTGGTAATGTAACGTTACAAACTACTAACTCTGTCACTGATTCAACACTGAATGTGCCAATTCTACAAAACGATGTTCTTACGTTTGCTTAACGATATCATTTTGCGCATTCTCAGGGTCGTCAATTCCGTCGACCACAACGTCAGTGCTCTCTGCCTGAATGAATGTCTTACTGTTCACATAAGTTTCATTTGCAATCATTTATGGATCTATTCCATCACATCCCGTACCAGAAAATAACCTTTGTGCTTTCTCGCTGTGACTTGTTCGACGTCTCCTTTGAATGTTCTTGCTATGAAGTGCGTATTGTTTTGGCTCATTTGATTCGATGTTATTCCAATAAACAGTAAAGGTCTTTTTTCATTTATACGAATTATCAGGTTAATTGAGAACAACAGAATAGCTCAAAGATTGATCTTCATTTTGAGCTCTCGCGAGGTTAGTGCCACTTAATCCACCGGTTGTCCTTCTGGACGATCAATGGATCTTCTTGAATATCGGTGGCTGACGTTTCGGCGCGGTCGCTTATATAATTACGCACAGTACTATGAAAAAAGCCCACCACGGATCTCCCTCTCTGACCACGGATTCCCTCTTTGAGGGATTCCACTCGGTTAGACTCGAGGGCACGTGGAGCTTCCCCAAGTGGTGGATAGGAGTATCAAACGCGAACCACAAGCGATCGTGTGCTTCCCAAAGACGCAGGTCCATTCAGGGGACGAGCTAATTGCTGCAGCAGCGCCGATTTGACAAAACTCTATTTCTACTAGTAAAGTCGGCCAAAAGACCGCAGCAAAGCAGCTGAGAAGACATGGAAGGCGGTTAGGAGTCGCCTCCAATAAATAAGATCTCCCTCTCTTGCAATGGAGACCAGCAATTTCCATGTAAGTACTCAGCCTCCACGTTCAGAGCCTAGTGAGCTAGACGTTCAGTGTCAAAATGCCAAAAACAGCATTAAAAATGAGCCTCATTCCCCTGACTCCAAAAAGCCCACCGTACGGCAGCGACGGGTAGGACGAGTAGGGGGCTGCTAAAATCTCGGGGGCAATTTAGGCTGCCAGATATCAAAACGGACTAAAATGACGATCTATACTCATGATGCTCGAACACTTGCTCACGAATCCGCTGTAGAGATTTACTGATGCAAGAAAGAAGGATAAGGTATGAGGTCATTGACCTGGCTGAGACGAGAACACGCCATCCTATTCATGCTGTATATGATACCCGAGAAGAACTGCTTTTTGGAACATGCGATCACAGAGGTATCGGGAACGTTGGCGTCTTCGCCAAATCGCATTTTACCGTGAGTATCGATTTATTTGAGCAACTAACAGTCCGTATCGGACGACTGCGGTTGAAACAATGTGGATCATTACCAGCATTGACCATCTTCGTTGCTTACGCACCAACACCAAGCTATGACGAATAGGGAGTCGAAGCTTTCTTATATGGATCTCAAAAAACTTTTCAGAGATGACCATACATTCTTCAAGGTCATTCGGAGATTTTAAAGCAAAAATTGAACCCAGAAAACCCCTAAAAGACGTCACATTGTTACCCACGAACTAGAATGGAATGAACAGGGTAAGAGACTTGTGGGCTTTTCATGACGACCCAAACCATCCATGATAAATCACAATTTCAAAAGCGTCACTCCTAACGATGGACGTAGGAGTCTCCCGATGGAGAGTACCATAACAAAGCAGACCACATCTTAGTAAATAGGAAGTAGCCTGACCGATATCGCTGTTATTCTCAAGTTCTACGAGAATATTAGAATGGACTATACGGGAGTGGAAATCGGCGGTCGACAATTAAACTAACTTCGCTTCGCTGATGATATCGTCCTCATAACATCAAGCATCAGCCAAGCAGGTCGAAAGTTGACCTATTTCGACAACACTTGTGGAAAGATTGGTCTTCAACTTGATCTAACAGTTTTGAATGCCCCATTCACTTCAACAAAACGAATATTTACGAAATCTTCAGTTACGTTTATCTAGGTCGTGAAATCAACACGATGAACCATGACCTGAACATGACCTAGCGCCAGAGTTGAGCAGGAGGAAAGGAGCGGCGTGGGGAACTTTTCAAAGCATTGAGGATGAAGTGAAGAGGACAAGAACGTCCGACTTCGTGTCTACGTTTTCGACTCGACGGTTATCCCTGCCCTAGCGTATGCAGCAGAGAACTAGTCGCTACGTACGTAAGCACGATAAATGTTCACTTGACGTTATTAAACGCGTAGTTGAAAGGTCGATGGTAGGAGTGTCCCGTATCTTGCAAATGAGGAAAAATTCGAAGTTCTGACCTGTGTCAACGATCGAAGATCAAAGACGCCGTTCTAGACGTCAAGATATCGAAAATAAAATGGGCCGGACACGTGATGCGCTTCAACGACAACGATGAACGAGAGCCGTTACCGATTCGATTCCTAGGAATACCAAAGCTCTAAAGAGAACAACGGACCCAATGGTTCGACTTCTTCACGAAAAGCATAGAAGAAAGATATGATACCCAACAAACCCACTAGGTTACTCATTCACGCGATAGGCTAAAACGGAAATGTTGCTAGCGCCCGTTCGAGTCAGTCGACGATCATCGGGATGGCAGCTCCCAGGAGATACAGGTGATGAACAATCTAGCTCTTCACTGAATCCTTGAGGTGTAATGTCTTCTACTGTGGAAGTTTGTATTTGCAAATTGATCTTGCCTAAGATTTTCAAGTGGCTTTTTGAGTTGTTCAGTGTCCTTCGTAAGCACCCCTTTTTAATGAAAGAACAAAACTACAAGCCATAATGTTCTCTAATATGTTTGGAGTGAATGTTGGAAACGAAGAAGGAGGAAGTCAAGAAAGCATTAAATTTGAAATGAAAATCGAAAACAGGTAACCGTGTGCCTGAGCTCTTTGATTGAATGTTTTGTTGACGACTCCTACTGGGAAGTAGATGTCCGATGCACCAAATGTGGTGGAGGTACAGTGATACAATGCTAACCTGCCACACGGGAGACTCTGGCTCTATTCCCGTCCAATGCATCAAATGTGGCAAATGTGGTGGAAATTTATTGTTAGAATGCTCTCTCAGCTCATCGTGCATTCCTGTTGCCTATATGATCACATACTTTTTCCAAAAGAGATAACAAGGCTCCTATGGAGGCTTGCTATAATGAATCACAGTACTCGCATGTGATGTTTTGGTATAATAAACACCAGAATAGGCACAGCATACGTTGCAGAATGCTTCCAATTCAGGCATTACTTCTATAAGGCTGAACGACTGAACGTCGTGCGTCAATATTGTTTTAATACAGGAAATTGGCGCGATATAAAACTACACAAAAAAGCCAAATATGAATGAAAGCGTCCAAAATGAGTACGTTTTAAGCCATATATTTCTGCACCTTATGTGCGATGCTGAGCATCTCTAACCACTGGGCCACGTGTGCTCAAGCGCCCATGTAGCGCAGTGGTTAGTGATGCTGTGCGTCGCATACGAGGTCAATGGTTCGATCTCGCGCTCATGGCTCACCTAGCCATCCATCCCTCCGGGGTCGGTAAATTGGTACCAGGCAGGTCTCAGACTTGTCTGGGAGAATAAGCAGCACTGACTCGGTTTAGCGGGATGCCTCCGCGAGTCATTGTAAAGGCCGCATATGCATTCAATCACCTCAAACGAAGTTCAAAGCTGAAGTCGAATGCATGGCGCATTCTTCAAGGATTGATCAACGCCGAGAGCCTTATCCCTTTTTGTTCATATTTCTGCACAGTAGCGTCGGATGAACACTTCACAATAGAGCTATTGTTTAAACGTACTTGTTTTGACACACCGTTTGCTCGCTTCACTTCTCGACAAAGTGATATCTGTCTGAATAGATAAAGCCTTAAAAGGAAAGTAACAGTTGTTTGCGAAAAAAGACAAATAAGCTAAATAGACTTATTTTGATACTTTGCCATAACTGGAAGCGTGATGTTGCATACTGAGCTGTGACACCAGTAGGTCGGTGAAATCCATAGAGAGGGAAACGATATAATACCGTGTTCCACGTTTCCCGTTAAAACTAGCGAAATTGGTAGTTTACTGCTAACATACAGAACGAAATATTCTACATGTTGGTACACCTATAACAGTTCAATACTGCATCCAATATACTGATTCGATGAAAATGTCTGGAACTATACCTAGCTCTTCATGCGACTGCTTTTATATACCTTCGCTAAAAGCTGGTAATCTGTTAACATGATACATGCTTTGAGCCTGTTATGAGGCATGGTATGGCATTTGTGAAGTACTATACAGGCGCCTGGCCTGTTGTGCCTTTCCAGGTTATTCAGTAGTACGGTGCCTTTCGGTTCAGCCGAACCCTAGTAGGGAGATATAAGCCTGCTTATAACTCCGAATTGGCTCCGAATAATAAATAACCGCAAATCAGGTGATAAAATCGCCCGACAATGCAGTGACGAACAGTAGAGCTCGTAGCTAGTAAAATAAATCACACCTCTTCATCCTACCTCTTTTACAGACCTCGTTCAGAAACAATGATAATATGATAGAAATGGCAATGTGATAAGACGATAACATGTATGAGCTGTCTAGCACATTATATGTGCCGTACCGCACTACATAATCACCCCAAACATGTTATCATGTTATCACATTACCATTTTTATCATATTACCATTGTTTTTTTAAGTGAGGTCTATGAGGGCAGTCGAATGAAAGGTATGATTAATTTCACAGCTACGACCTCGACTGCTGGTCACTGCAGTGTCGGGAATTTTATCAACTGACTTGCGATGATTTGTTATTCGGCGCCAATTCCTTTATAGGCTTTGGTACATCTACCTGCTACCGTTCGGCTAAACCGAAAGGCACAAAGCTACCGAATAGTCTGGAAAGGCAAAACAGGCGCCTGCCTAACACTTTATTAGTGCCATGCCAGACCTCATAGAAGGCTCAAAGCTTATCATACTATCAGATTGTGCTAGAACTATGCAGTTTGGCGAACTAACACCACATCGTGTTGGAAATCTATAACTGTTCTTCAGCACCCATGTTCTAAAAATGTGGCATATATATATATATATATATATATATATAGTGAGCGCATGTGGCGCAGTGGTTAGAGGTGCACTGCGTCGCACACGAGGTCACTGGTTCGATCTCGCGCTCATGGCTCACCAAGCCATCCATCCCTCCGGGGTCGGTAAATTGGTACCAGGCAGGTCTCAGACTTGTCTGGGAGGATAAGCAGCACTGACTCGGCTCAGCGGGAGGCCACCGCGAGTCATTGTAAAGGCCAGATATGCGTTCAATCACCTCAGACGAAGTTAAAAATTGAAGTAGAATGCATGGCGCATCCCTCAGGGATTGATCAACGCCGAGAGCTATATCCTTTATCATTTATATATATATATATATATATATATATATTATATATATATATAATATATATATATATATATATATATATTAAAGTGAGACCACATCCATACGATTACGAGACTTATTGAAGTTTCACGAGAGTACAAGCAACCACTCTGCCTCATTTTCATCGATCTGAAGAAAGCCATCGATTCAGTGGAAACAGAAGCGGTTATAGAGGCTCTGGATAACCAGGGCGTCCATACTCGGTACTTAATGATTCTTCGTGAGCTTTATAAAGACTTCACGACCAAAATATCTCCATTCTACAACAATATCACCATTGACGTAAGAAGAGGGGTTCGACAAGGCGATACAATCTTGCCGAAACTATTCACTGCCACCCTACAAAACGTCATGCGAACATTAGAATGGGACGATATGGGAGTGAAAATTGACGGTCGACAGTTAAACCATCTCCGCTTTGCTGACGATATTGTTCTCATAACACCAAACATCTCAAGCGGAACGAATGTTGACCGATTTCGATAACGCCCGTGGAAAGATTGATCTTCAACTAAATCTAACAAAAACAATGTTCATAAGGAACGAGGTCGAATGCCATTCTCCGAACTGCTCCAGTTACGTCTATCTAGGTCGTGAAATCAACATGATGAACGACCTAGCTCCAGAGTTGAGCAGGAGGAAACGAGCGGCTTGGGGAACGTTTAAGAGCATCGAAGATGTGGTGAAAAGGACAAAGAACATCCGACCCCGTGCCCGCTTTTTCGACTCGACAGTTATCCCTGCCCTAACGTATGCAGCAGAAACCTGGTCGCTACGTAAGCAGGATGAAAGATCACTTGGAGTTATCGAACGCGCAGTCGAAAGGTCGATGCTAGGAGTATCCCGTATCGCAAATGAGAAAGGATCCGAAGTTCTGACCTACGTCAACGATCAAAAATCAGAGACGCCGTTCTATACGCCAAAATATCGAAAATAAGGTGGGCCGGACACGTGATGCGCTTCAACGACAACCGATGGACGAGAGCCGTTACCGACTGGATTCCTCGGGACGTCAAGCGCTCTCAAGGAAGACCACAGACCCGTTGGTCCGATTTCTTCACGAAAGCGAAAGAAGAAAGATATGATGCTCAGCGAATCCCTACAGCGAGGAGGACCCACTGAGCTACTCTTGCACGCGGTAAGGAAAAAAGGAAGAGTTGCTGGCACCCGAGTCACTCGACGATATGTATATATTACATATACTAGATGTCTTGAAGAATTTGACGATCGGCTCGATTGATGTGCTGACCGATTTTTACCTCTAACGTGGGTGATTAAACCTATATATACATAATAATGTTAGAGATAACATGATGGTTCAGCGGGTATCTATACTTTGACACTGATATACGATCGTGATTCGATGGCGCAATATGTTTGTTTACTAGTTTTTGTGGCGAGTGCTCAGAGAGAGAGAAAGAGGGTACAAGCAGTGAGTGATATTGAGAAAGTGCGAGCACTTAAGAGAGTGCTAGTGACTGAGCGAGAGACTGCTGAACACGCGAGAGAGTGTAGACAATGAGCGAGAGAGCATTGAACCCGCGAGAGAGTGTTGAACCCGCGAGAGAGTGTAGACAATGAGCAGAGAGTGTTGAACCCTCGGGAGACGTCAGAAAGCCATGTGCTCGATAGGTAAGTGCGCTATGGGTAAGACATGTGCACTACGGCCAATACACAATACATCAACTCGTTCGTCAGACAATACAATTATAATTACTATAATAATAGAGAACGATTCTCCTTTCCTTCTAACCGTAGTCACAAATAACCATACTATGTTCCTAAGAGTCAATCTAGCATCAATAATGTGCTAGATCAATCAAGGGTCACCGTGTTAGGAGGCATAACTCTTCGCGATGAAGCGCGCTCTATCTTGGAAATGGGCCCAAGTTTCTTACCAGCGCAACCCATTCCTAAGGAAACATCTGTATTATCACATGCAGTTTGCAAGAACTTCAACACGGAATCCGCTATAAGGCCAGACTAGAATCATTCAACACTCATGAACAACAAAACGCAGAGGCAATAACAACACCACCTTTTTCCTTGAGCGTTCTTTAGGGAGCAAGACCCCAATAACAACGTCGATATTAGTTTTCGCATATTTTCGAACGAAACTCTCGGAATCCTCAACCACTATCGCGGGAAACCGTTTAGTTCCAACCTAGCATCAGCGCAGAAAAGCGGCATGCGGCAGATATGGGAGCTAACAAATTCCAAAACAATTAGACTATCAGTTAGTGATAAGGGAGGAGAGTTTGCAGTAATTTCCAATCAGTTATATATTGCGATAACGAAAAAGCACCTTAAGGACACGACACTTTATCGCCCATCACCTGATAAGGAATTCCAAAAACAACATCGAAAATGAACCAAGAATGGGTAAAAATAGCAAGTTCGCCTGGCTTAATACCCTCCGCTATCTCTCAGTTAAAACTTAGTCCACCATCATGTCTGTCTTATACTTATTAAAACTCATAAGTTGGTATGCACTGATGATCTCTTGTCTACTAATCCATCAAATTTCAAAGGTAGACCCATCATCAGCTGCGTAGGCGGGCCAACGGATAGGATAACGTGGTTCTTAAACCTAATATTAGTCCAATTACTAAAACACATTCCAGTCCATCTCACCAACAACCAAATGTTCCTAGACCATTTACGTGGCGCGTCCCCAACAACGCGTACGTAATGGAATCTTTCGACGTAACCGCCCTTCACACAAACGTGTCGAATGAGTCCGCAATGCAAGCCATACACGAACTTCTAACGGAGCAGGAAAGGACCACAAACATGTATGGCTTCTCCATCCGGCAGGTTATGCTCTCTTAAAGAGTGCCTGAACTGTTCAATCTTTAGATGGTCCGGGAATTATTTTGCCCTGATCGGAGGGTTGGCAATGGGACAACGACTAGCACGACTAGCACCAACACTTGCTATAGCCTTTATGTCTACACTGGAAGGCCCAATAATCGATCTCCGGCCATTACTCTACTGTAGGTATATAGATGACTGCCCTGTCGTCTGCTCAACCCAAGAGGAGATGGACAAATGTTTTGAGTTGCTGAACAGTCAATCAGAGTACATAAAGTTCACCCGTGAGAAACCAAAAGAAAATTGGCTCCCATTTTCAAACGTTTAGGTCAACCTGTCCAAAAATTCCTGCAATACAAAATGGTACTGAAAGCCAAGCAACAAAAACATCTTAGTTCATTACTTATCAGCTCATCCTTCACACATAAAATGCGCGCTTCTAAAGAACATATTCCGAACAGCGACGAATGTGCGCACAGGAAAACAACACAAAGTAGAATATTTGAGCTTGGAGCGAAAATAGCCATCTCTAATGGCTACGATACGGTAGGAGCTTCTCAGGTTAGATTTAGAGGAAAGTCTATACTCCCAAAGGACAAGTCTGGCGAAAGTAAGGTTCCTTTCCTTCTGCCTTTTATCTCTAACGAAATAAGTACAGCTATTAAACGCTGCTTAAAACGAGCAGGTCTGGATGATACGGTAGCAGTAGGTGAATTACCCTCAAAGACTCTGAAGCGTCAACTGATCCGCAACCGACAGTATGACAGCCTCTGCGAAACCAATGACTGCAGTTTGCCCAAACGGCAGAGACGGCGGCTGTATGAGATCGGGTACAATTTACCTAATCCCTTGCGAGGCATGCGGCGATGAGTACATTGGCGAAATGGTATGTAGACCACTATTCATGCGCGTAAAGCGGCACCTAGTTGGGTTACGCAACTCTGATCCAAAAACTCCACTAGGCGCGCATAGGGACCAAAAACATGTAGGAGTAATGTTCGGTGTCAAATTCACGATCCTCGCACAAGAATCAAAAACGTCTGCGCGTAAAACCTTAGAAGCCTTTTGGATACATAGCAAAGGCGCGAAAATGAACCGAAAAGAGGAGTGCCTCGTAATCACGCGTGACCTCGAACCATAACTCACGCTGATCTTTCCGGCCTGAGTTAGGCACAGCCCACTGATGCACTGACACTAAGCGGCTGGTCTTCAATAAATAATTGGTAGACCCAAACATCAAAACGCTGAGCGTTTTAAAATGGGGTTTTTACTATGCGATCCAAAATTTTTTTCTGACGTTTTCTGCTAGGGTTATAGAGGTTGTGGCCTAGTGGATTGTGGATCAATATGATCTTTCCAGGCTTTGAATGCGAGCGACCGGCCGAAACGTTAGCCACCTCGAATACCGTATATTCAAGCTGCATTGTTAACTGTAATGTTGTATGCTTTGCTAATATTCAATAAATAATATCAATAACACCTCGGAACGGTTAAACAGAAGAAAATACTCATACTATGTTCCCTACAACGCACTTAAGACATGTGCGACATGAAGCAGGATGATGACATCCTATCAACAGCTAAAGTTGCTAAAGCCTATAACTCAGAGTTAATGTTTCATTAGAGCAATCATTCAAATTAATAACAAAAATAACGACTGCCACTGAAGATGATTTGAAGCGGTGGACAAATCGCTCACTGCCGTTGCACGATGGTCGAATGACGGTCGGCCCCACGTTCCTCTCTTCATCTCATCGACTATCGGCATAGGCATGATGTGCCTTCGATGCGTTCTCCAGCCATCCTCCCAACGATTGATTACTATTGGAATAGCTTTTATTGCTAAAATAACAGCTATGTTAGATATTAAGCGATGAGTCACTCGTTTTTTTCACTTTTCGGCGACAAAGAGAATGACCTACTATGGGGATGAACTGCCAGGTGAAGTTTGACGGGAAAGAGATTGTTTAGAGATTATTGCCATTGACTGGATGTGATTCGGCCGCTGCTCTGTGGTCGTCGATGTTGCGATCTACTCACAATCGATAATTGCGATTTATCGCCGTTGGGCCGCGAATGCTGTAGCAATCTGAAACTCGTCGGTTAGGGCCTTCATCCGTCTGTAGGGGCTGGCCGAGAAATATCACCTCATAAGATTGGGCGGTTTTTGATCTCCTTCTTCCAGCATTGTTTTTCTACTGAAATCCGATGGACAACGGATTGGTCCACATTTCGGAATCTAGTCAAAGAAAATTTACTCTTTTATTCTAAGAGCCCTACATCCATTCATATATGTGACTCATATGATGGTCATAAGCGGCAAAATAACCCTCATATGGACCAAAGTCCCACTGGACGTTAATTTGAAAATCTCTTTATTTTTTTTTTAGGATTTCGGCTTCTACATCATCCGTGAGCGGTTGGTTAAATTTCTTTCCTTCTTCTACTTCTGCTTTCCGTCTAAAATCATCGCCGAATCAACTAGTAGAAAGCCCGGCCAAGGATCCGCTGCCGAAATCCATCTCTTGGAAACGATACATGAATGCCTGAGAAAATCCTTGCAAGTTGCATATTAGGATATGTAAGGTAAGGAGCTCTCTCCTGAGATAAAAGGAGAAACGATGGAGCAACTTTCGGTTATTTTTTATGATACTGCTCACGTCGTGGGACGACAATATCCAGAAGTGTATTAATCATGACAGCGATCATTCAGGTATTACCACGATCCTAATACTGTGATGCAACGCTATCGATGACCACTAAAACAGGGTATCATACGTATTCTCAAGTGGCTTGAAGTGCGTGAGTGAGCTTAGGAGCCCATTACCGAATGGTGGCGACTATGCTCCACTGGCCTTCTTGCAAGAAGAACCTTTCCGAAGGTCCGAGTAGCTATGGCATGCAAAAACCTGGATTAACACGAAGAAAGTGTAGCAGGAAAAAGCGTTAACATAGATTTTCTAAGTCCTTGTCAGCTTTTATAATAATGAAAGAACGTTAATAAAATAGGATGGTTTCGACGCAATTGCATGGAAATGAAGAATCTAAATATTCAACGATGGCAAGCGAGCCGACGTCACAACAGAGTACCTTAAACGATAATAACCAAGGTAGGAATGAAGCCTACAATCCTAATCAACTAGCCGTTTGAATCAGATCAAACGAAGTATCTGACCAAAACTATGCGAAACGTTGAATAAATCGGTTATTTTGAAACAATTCCACGACAGCATAACTTATGCTACTTTTGTACACATGCGCACACGTGTCCGCTCTAAAACGCTTTCAGTCTGTTCCCTACCCTTCAACCGTATTCCGTATTAGGTTCGTCTGCAGGTTGACAATTTCTTACTTGTGTTTTTGAATTGTTAAGTATGAAATGGATATCCATGGAGCTTTGATATAGTGTGTTAGGTCCGTCTTCATTTCATGCATTGGTATCCGTTGTAATCGATACTTTGATCAACATCGCTTGATCGATTAAGTATCAGAATGATCTCTAAGCAAGGATTTTGTACAATTTTTTCAAACTAAATAGGTGTAAAGGACCAGTATATTTATAGAGTGCAAATGTGGGAAATCAGGGAGCGTTCAAAGGGCGATATTTTTCTTATGAATATGGCAGAATCTCTGATCTCACTGCACTTAAATTGCTTACAAAGAGCTTGGAAGGAGTGGCGACAAGGCAGGAGTGAGTAGTGTGATGGGATAGGAGGGCGCATCCACGGAAAGCGCGAAATACGAGTTCGAGCCCCTCCTGATGCAAAAGTTTTGCACGATTCAGTGATATATATATATATCATATATCAGTATATATATATATATATATATATATATATACAAATATCATTTTATACTTATTTCTGACATGTCGCATCATCACATCTGCCTTGCGGATCCCAGAACTCATATTCGATGGATTCTTCACAGTCATCTTCCACAAAGTTCTTCAAATATTCCATGATATTTCGGCTACTGCTGGAGATTTCGTCCTTTCACTGAGTATCGCAGAGAGCTGGTCGCATCAATTCTTTTTTTCAGGGTCCATAGGTATGACATCATTGGATATTCGCCGAATTAAGACGTACACAAATGGGTATAGGAGAGATTAGGGACAAGACGTTGAACCAACACCTTGTGTGTCATTACCCAATGGGACGTGTCTTCTATTATATATATGTATATATATATGTATATATATATTATATATATATTTATATATAATATGGGCCTCATTCCCCTGATCCCAAAAGAATCTCTGGTACGGCAGCACCAGGTAGGACGAGTACGGGAGGCTGCTAAAATCTCCGAGCCAAACTAGGTTGCCAAGATCGAAACGGACTAAAATGACGATCCGTACCTGCAATGCAAAAACCCTTGCTCTTCAGTCCGCTGTAGAAGACCTGTTGATTCAAGCAAGAAGATAAGGTACGACGTCATGGTCTGGCTGCGACGAGAAGACGCCATCCTTTTCACGCTGTTCATGACACCAGAGAACTGTTTCTTGGAACATGCGATAGCAGAGGTGTCGGCGGCGTTGGCCTCCTCGTCAAATCGAATTTCACCGTGAACATCGATTCATTCGAACAACTAACAACTCGTATCGGACGATTGCGGTTGAAACGATGTGGTTCTATGCCGCTTTGACCATCTCCGTTGCTTACGCATCAACATCAAGCTATCACGAAGACGAAGTCGAAGCGTAATATGTGGACCTTGAAAAACTCTTCAAAGAACATCATACATCAAGGTCATTGTCGGAGATGTTAACGCGAAAATTGGACCTAGAAAAACGTCTGAAGAACGTCACATTGGAACCAACGGATTAAAATGGAATGGACAGGGTGAGAGGCTATCTCAGTTTACCATAGCGACCCAAACCATCCATGGTAACTCACAATTCCGAAATCCTCACTCTCAGCGTTGGACGTGGGAGTCTCCCAATGGAGAGTACCATAACGATGTAGACCACATATTAGAAAACTCGAAGGTTTTGCCTGACCGATTTCGCTGTTGTTCCTAAGCTCTACACGGGATCAGACCATCGTCTCCGCGCAGCGTTCCGTTTTTTGCAGAGGAGAGAATGTCGCTAATTCAACGAAATCCCAGAACTAATATAAACTGGGATGTATTCAAATCATTAGTCGGCTCCTGGGAAGATACCGCTGTCGACAACATCAACGAAGAATGCGATCGGCTCGTTGAATATTTTCACATTAGCGCTGTGAAAGCCGAGAGTCCTGAAGTCACCAAGAGACGCTTGTCTCCATAGACCTCGAGCAGATAATACGTCAACGTGGAATCGCATGAGCTACAGGGAACCGAAACCTTACGTCCGACCTTGTGAAACGCTACAGAGAAGCGATAAGAGAAGATCTCAAAGGGAGACGAGCGGCAGTTATGGCAAAAGCCGTAGAAGCTGGGAAGAGCATTCGCCATGCCCAGAGACGTTTCGCCAAATGTAAGATCAAGATGATTGTACTCCGATGCCCTCACGGGACACTTACAGCTTTCAAAAGGGCAATGGAGAAAATCATCCACCAGTGCCACTCGGACCTCCTCGCTAGCCATGTCTTCTTAACGTCATATAAATTGAAAGACGATGATTATGTCGTTTCACCGGTTCTCCTTTCGGCAATCCGACATGCTATGTCGTCGGTGAGGATTAGAATAACACTTGCCCCAGACAGGATTAGACCACAGCACCTAAAGGACGTACCGCCAGTTCCCATCAACACCTTGGCTCCGCTCTTCACTCGCTAACCGTCAGAATGCACGGTTCCCATCCAATGGAAAATCAGCAAGACCGTACTGTTATTCAAAAGGGAGACCTTCGCGAGAGAGACAGTTATCGCCCAATCTGCTTGCTGTCAGTTTTTTATAACTCTTCACTCGAGTCAACCTAAACAGATTGACAGAACGCTAGACGAAGCACAGCCATGCGAGCGAGCAGAGTTCCGAAAAGGATTTAGTACCATAGACCACATCTATACGATTACAAGACTTACTGAAGTTTCACTAAGGCACAAACTACTGCTCTGTCTCACTTTCATTGATCTGAAGAAAGCCTTTGGTTTAGTGGAAACAGAAGCGTTATGGAGGCTCTGAATAACCATTGCGTAATTAGTCGGTACATAATTATCAATCGTGAGCTATATAAAAATTTTACAACCAAAATATCTCCATTCTGCAATAAAATCACCATCGACGTAAGAAGAGGGACTTGAAATGCGATAAACTTCGCAAAAATTATTCACTGCCACCTCCCAAAACGTCATGGGAAGATTAGAATGGGACGACATTGAAGTGAAAACTGACCGTCGACAACTGAACCAACTTCGCTTTGCTGATGATATCGTCCTCATAACACCAAGCATCAGCCAAGCGGAACGAATGTTGACTGATTTCGATAACGCCTACTGAATTGGCCTCCAACTAAACCTAACGAAAACGATGTTCATGAGAACGGGTGAGTTTTAAATGCTCCATTTACACTCAACGAAACGACAATCTCCGAATGCTCCAGTTACGTCTATCTAAATCGTGAAATCAACTGATGAACGACCTACCTCCAAAGTTAAGCAGGAGAAAACGAGCGGTTTGGAGAACGTTTAAGGGCATCGAAGATGTAGTGAAGAGGGCAAGCAACACCGGACTCTGTGTCCACCTGTTCTACTCTATGGACATCCCTCCCCTAAGGTAAGCAGCAGAAACGTGGTCCCTACGTAAGCAGAATAAAAGATCGCATGACTTTGTTGAACGTGCAATCTAAAGGACGATGCAAGGAGCATCCTGCATCTCACAAATGAGAGAAAGGATCCGATGTTTCAACCTACGTCAACGATCAAAGATCAGAGACGCCGTTCTACACGCCAAGATATCGAAAATAAGGTGGGCGGGACACGTGATGCGCTTCAACGACAACCGATGGACGAGAGCCGTTACCGGCAGGATTTCTCGGGACATCAAGCGCTCTGTAGGAAGACAACCGACCCTTTAGTCCGATTTCTTCACGAAAGGTGGGAAAAGAGATGATGCTCAGCGAATCCATAAGCGAGGAGGACCCACTTGGCTACTCTTGCGCGCGATAGGGGAAAATAGAAGTGTTGCTGGTACCCGCTCGAGTCACTCGACGATCAGCGGAACGACAGGTTATATAGGTGATATATATATATATATATATATATATATATATATCGTGCATATATAGAGCGTTTGTGACGCAATGGTGGAGGTGCTCTGCTGAACAAGGGGCCATTGGTTCGAACCAGCCCCAAACTTGTTTGGGAGGGTAAGGGCGCTGACTCGGTGCAGCGGGAGTCCACCGCGAGTCATTGTAGAGGCCAAATATGAATTCAATCACCTCGGACCAAGTTAAAAATTGAAGACGAATGCATGACGCTTCCCTCAGGGATTGGTCAACGCTGAGAGTTTTATTCTTTAGAGCTTTTATCGTATGACATACATGCATATATATGTCGTAATATATATATATATATATATATATATATGCCACTGAGAGCGCATGTGGCGCAGTGGTTAGAGGTGCCCTGCGTCGCACACGAGGTCACTGGTTCGATTTCGCGCTCATGGCTCACCAAGCCATCCATCCCTCCGGGGTCGGTAAATTGGTACCAGACAGGTCTCAGATTTGTCTGGGAGGATAAGCAGCACTCACTCGGTTCAGCGGGAGGCCACCGCGAGTCATTGTAAAGGCCAGATGTGCATTCATCACCTCAGACGAAGTTAAAAATTGAAGTCGAATGCATGGCGCATCCCTCAGGCATTGATCAACGCCGAGAGCTTTATTTTTTTATATATGCCACTAGCAGCGTATAGCACTAGACTTAATAGCTCAAAACATGTTGTACTCTGTTACATATATTTTGTTAATAAAAAGAAACGAAATGATAAAAATCTCTGAAATCTATCAATCAAGTTCACAGGCAGCGATATTCTGTCTGCATGAATTTGCCAAACACGGAAATCCTCATTCGCATGTAGAACTGACTTTGCATCTTTGATTGGTATCATTCCATCATAGCATTATTTTTTCGAGTTCTAGACTTTTAGCATCATTTTTGGTAATTATATGTCACACATCTTCTGCATTTTTTATTGAGAACGAGAACAGCTGAAACATTTTATCTATCGCGTATGGACATTATAATACCAACACACGATCAAGCAGTCCTTTAAATGCGCTAATCAAAGGGCCTATTTTCTGCATTACATTTTTTCTTCTTTTTTCTTAGAGAGAATTGAACAACAGAAGACAGCCTCAAAAGGTCCATGAGGCTCTAACTTCTTCGTGTACCACGGGGAGTATATAGATTTTGACAAACACAGATATCGTCGCTCCAACTGGTCGCCCCCTTTAGGGCGGCTAAGGCGTGACATTGAACCAGTTACATCAGCTTAAATTTCAACTACTCAATTGAGTTTTGAGATCCAACGATGACTATTTCTCGCAACTTACCGTTGATTGACAGGTACATATATCTTACAGTACATTAGTTTCGACCATGGCAAGGTCTCATCGCTTTATGCGGCCTGCTGTGCATAATTATCACATACTCAAACTGGAAAGCAAGACGAGTAGCTCGGAATTCAACTCAATATATTGCCATCCATTTATGTCATTGGCGAAGGCGTGAAGCGGTTTCATGATGCATCTTGCGACTAAGCTCAAATAAGGTTAATCTGTAATTCACAACGATATAGACGATTTTACGAAAAATTCAGATTTAGATGTGATGCTGTTCGTGTTCAAGTCCACCTTTTAAGGAACGATGGATGATAAATAACTCAAATGATACATGTGACATAGGTAGTGCAGGGTGTAGCATAACGCTACTGCTTTCTGCTGTACTGTTATCTCCGTCAATATTGCATTCTGTCAAACGTCAATAGGCTACGCTGTGGTATTTATTCTATCTGATTAACCGACGGCTTTCAACAACAACAACAACAACTTCATAAGACTTTACCAGATAATTTTTATTCGCGCGGAAACAAGACAAATGACAAGCGCTTTCTTTCCAACCGGTTGACGACCAGGACCTAGGAGGCGTGTCCGGCCCCACCTCACTGGCCTCACCCCAACCAATCACGTCCGTGCTTTGATAGATGATCGTGAAAGTGACTGGGATGATAGTGGTATGATGGTAGTGATTGGGATGATAGTGATAGTGATCATAGTCACGGCGGTAGTGGTAGTGTTGATAGTGATAGTGATGATACTGATAGTGATGACAGTGATAGTGATGATATGATAGTGATTATAGTGATAGTGATCAAAAGGTAGTGATAATGATAGTCATCATTATCATTATCATTATAATGTGGTAAAGATGATAGTATTAATGATAACGACAATGATAATAATGATAATGACAATGATTTTGACAATGACAATGATGATGGTAATGATAGCGACACTGGTAATGAAAACTATCATTATCACTATCACTACCGCCATCACTATGATCACTATCACTTCTTCCCAATCACTACTGTCATACCATTATCATCCCAATCACTTTCGCGATCATCTATCAAAGTACAGACGTGATTTGCTGCGGCGGAGCCAGTGGGTGGGGCCAGACACGTCTTCCTGGTCTTGGTCCTCATTCGGCTAAACAACTGAAGAATAATTTTTCTATGAAGTGCGAATGGGAAGTAATGTAATGTCATATCAAATAGAAGTATTAGATCTAAGTTTTAGCCTGCCGATGTATCAAAAAGACTGAAGAGGATGAGACTTGTGGCCGGAACGGTCGACAAATGTTGCGTCGTATATTTCGGTTAAACATGATAATGATTACTCTGAAATTGATTGGTTTGATTAATTGAAGGCAATTAAAAGACGGAATGTAGCTTAACTAAAAAATTTACCGATACTACCTTCACCCGAAAGTTTGTAAATGACAGTGACAAACCCTGACAGTGTATAAGTATTCTTTGTGAGGATTTTTTTATCTCAAAATGAGCGAAAGAAATGCTTTGCAAAAATGAGCACGGTTGAACATTTTGTTCAAATGAGGAGGTGAACGATGGTCATGCACTGAAGTAGATCTCTCGTGGTTTGTAGAACTGTCCAAACTCATTAATACCACAACTTCACGCCACTGTTGTCGGTTTGGAGTGTGCATTTGGATGCTTTCACCACAGGCAACGTTTAACCAAGCTAACAGTTTCTATGCCGCCCTGCTCCTTTTGTTGTAATTTCCTTCTATGGATCGATAACTCTCTGCTCACACCATGAATGTTAAATTCTCGTTTACAAACTCTATCATATTTTTGCCACATATTTTGCAAATTTCTCTTGTTTTTCAACTTTCTCTACTGTTTTGCAGTAAATTTTCACACGTTTCAAGATCTAGTAAAATTCAAAGCTAATAATGTAATTACTTATTAATTCAGATTGCATACCTCGAAGCTACAAGAATTTCAAAAAGACACATACTTGTGTATTTGCGGCGATAACTTGTTGAAATGCGTACGGCCTCATGAAGTAACGAGCAAAAATGAGAACTTCTTTACTGTACACAAACCAAAAAAACACACCCTGCTCCAACGTGATTCATTCCCCATGTGAGAGTCGTTGTACAAAATCGAGCAAATCTCGTCGTGAACAGAGGTGCAATTGCATGGAAGCAGATTATAGTTGATATGAAAAGTAACGTTGTACATACGGTCTAAAAAATAAATTTTTCAACAATCAATCGAAATTCATTTATTTGACCTCCTCTTGCGGTGGTATGATCTTTTAATAAACCCAATAATGTAGAGTGATGTGCAAAACCACTTGCAAATGTTTTTACACACCCACTCTACATTATTGGGTTTAAATTTTCCAATTTTCAAGGCCGATCATTTTGAGCTGAGAATTATCAACCGGGTAATGCTTTATAACAAGTCTAGGTCGTAAAAGGCCTGAAACTGATGAAATGCCCTGTCGGATTAGAAAACAGAAAATATGAATTTTGAGACCGCAACCTTTTCTGTCGATAAGGATTAGTAAGAAGTTTCTTAGTGTGAAAACTTCAATGAATTTGTAACCGCATCTTTTGCAGTGCACCTGTGTATTGTTTACTCGATTGTATGCATTGTAAATGTATTTATCTTGCTGCGTTTGTCATTGACGATCATTTTTATATCGAAATTGTTCGCAGAAACGTCCAATTACTTAAGTTGGAGATCATAACTGCGACACCTCTAAAAATCCTCATCAAAGGGTGAGAAGTAGGAAAAGCGACTGCTCAAAATACTACCAACACACTTGCTTATGTCTGAGCACTCAGCCGCAACTTGCTTGTAATAGATGAAGATTATAAATAGTTAAAGCAGACTGTCACAGTTTGATGTTATTTGAACAAGAAAGAAGAGTTAATTTGAAGATAGGTTTTGTCTTCGTAAACGGATACTACGTTTATTTTACCAAGGACTAATACGACTATGTACTTGATTGAAAAAAGTGGCGGATGCCAAGAACGAAATCCCACACTTTACTAAATCACATTGAGTTTAATTAATTCCATATATACATTGGTCATGTGACTAACTAAATGCGCTTGGGCATCATTTCAGTCAAAATTCTGTTAAGTACGTGAGAGATGAGTAGTGCGCGCAGCTTTTAAAAACAGTCCCGTAACAAATTTTCATAACGCGAACATTTTATGCCCAAAGCATGACAAAACTCGACGAGTGGCTTACGA
This sequence comes from Parelaphostrongylus tenuis, assembly GCA_019055375.1. Taxonomy (NCBI): domain Eukaryota; kingdom Metazoa; phylum Nematoda; class Chromadorea; order Rhabditida; family Metastrongylidae; genus Parelaphostrongylus; species Parelaphostrongylus tenuis. The sequence goes on from JAHQIW010003784.1 coordinate 31,756, forward strand.
AAACTTTCCTCTTTTGCAGCGTTATTAAAATAAGTGTTCTCTTCAATGTATTGTTTTCTTCATTCTCGATCATCAGGTAAAGTGCACTGGTCAGCTCTAGTGCGGGATAAGGGAGTAAGAACTGTGTTATTGTGGAACACTGGCCTCTTTGTTGCTCCTCAAGTCATTCGGTAATTTGCATGGAGGCGTTAATGAACATAGGCTTAGAACATAGTATAGTATAGTATAGAACATAGTATTAATCACATGTGGTCATTGGCTCAACCTCGCGGTATGTAATGATTTGTCTCTTCCTTGCATTCATTGATATCATGGTACCTAACTTGTCCATAAGAGAAAAAACATTCAATTGGTACATACCCGGAAAGCTCATGCAAGCTGCTGCGCAGCCTGAATATATTTGCAATCTTTTTTACGATGTTTGACGATGTTGAATCTGTGGCGCATCCCTCCGAAAAGATTAAGACTGATCGCTTCATGCCTCTGTTCTTATGCGCGCTTATCAAATATTCTGGCTCGATGTATCACAATCGGGACTGAATATTGAGGAACGGCTGAGCTCTGGAGCCGAGTAGGAAGTAACGAGCAAATTAGAAGGCGCTCAAGAGCGTCGAGATTAGGAAGGAAAACATACAAAGTAGTAATAGTAGCAGCAGTAGTTAAAAGAAAACTAGTTCTTTTGTAACCTTCGTTCGATGGCCAACGTTTTCAGAGTTTAGACGTATATTATTTGACACTATTTGAATAATTCGGTGGATTATCGATGGCATTTTCGATCCTGAGTACTATATGTATCTAGAGATGCACTCTGCCGAATCTTGATTTATCATCTAGATGTTCTCTATAAATGACAAATGACTCACCCTTGTATTTATCCCTCAAGCTTTTTGATATTAGGCACGTACTCCTTAAATTCATGCAACCCCTCTTTTTTGCTAGAATAGAAATTGCAATCTACCGAGATGCACAAATGTGATGGAAGGGTCATGTAAAACAGCCAAATAGTACTGCTTAGAAGTGTATCTCCATGTTTTGCACACTCGAGTGGGCGGTATCTCGTCACCTGTATCGCCTGTCACCTGTTGTATCGTAGAAAGCCGAGTGGTTTATACGGGCATCATTCACCTGTATCACCTGTCGTCCCGTTGATCGTCAATGACTCGAGCGGGTACCAGCAACACTTCCATTTTTCCCTATCGCGCGCAAGAGTAGCCCAGTGGTTTCTCTTTGCTCTATGGATTTGCGGCGAATCATAGCTTTCTTCTATGCCTTTCGTGAAGAAATCGGACCATCGGGTCCGTGGTCTTCCTGTAGAGCGCGTGAATCCCGAGGAATCCAGTCGGTAACGGCTCTCGTCCATAGACTGTCGTTGAAGCACATCACGTGTCCGACCCACCTTATTTTTGAATATCCTGGCGTATAGAACGGCGTCTCTGATTTTCGATCGTTGACGCAAGGCGGAAATTTGGATTCTTTCTCTCATTTCTCCCTATAGCGTGCAGGAGTGACCCAGTTGGTCCTCCTCGCTCACCGTTAATCATCATATCCTTATTTCAGGCTTTTCGTGAAGGAATCTGCCACTGAGTCGGTAGTC
>JAHQIW010003785.1:0-38438 GCA_019055375.1 Parelaphostrongylus tenuis
CACTACTGACGTCCATTTTGCACACCACTCTTTCTACGCTACAGTGCATCTATCCGACAATAAGTGTTAGGTATCAATATTTATTACTACCGGGAACTAATCTATCTTGAAAAGTGGAAATAAAACTATCCATTCATCGAAAACAGAAAAATCCATAAGGAACACTTGAAATCCGAGTATCACTGCTTTCTAGCGACAGCTTCGGTGATGCAGTTGGGAGTGCGCGCTTTCGGTTGGGTGGAAGGCGGGTTCAGCTCTCGCCTGGGCTCGAATGCTTTGCATACTAACTCAACAATGCTGGCTGTATATTTGAAATTGCTTTTAGTTCGTATGATTTCGAGCAAAACACAATTTATTCATCTCAAATCATTAAAAAGCTTTCATAGGAAAGTAATACGACTCGGCGACAAAACAGTCAGTGAAAACCAGAGAGATTTCAGCAAAAAGAAATGAAATTTGAAAAATAACGGAAGAATAGGAACAGCCAACCAAAACGCCCGGGGCAGGGGTTTTCCACTATCTGAAAAATCCCGCCAATTTAAAATTTAAAGAAGCAGATTATCGGCGGCGCGCATTCTTTTCAGGACCGCATAAGCGCAGAAATCAAGAGCAGATGCAAAGGTGGGCTCGTCTCGTTTTCTTCTCTTTTCGGCTCATTTCCCAAGACCGACTATTTCTTAACCTCGGCCTTTTTTGTAGATCACACTCTTTCCTATGTAAACCAAAAGTCGGGGTGTAAATGATGCAATCTGTTCAAGTAACAGTCTATTCTATATTTATTTATTTCGTCTACTTTAATAAACTTTATTAAATCAACCTCAACTTCGGCTTGCATGAAAAATGTTGATTTTCTTCTGCTTGCTTTTTTAAGCTATTCATGAAATGAGCGCATCTGGCACAATGGTTAGAGGTGCTCATCGGCACGCGCGGTCGATGGTTCGATCTCGCACTCTTGGCACACTAAGCCATCCATCCCGTGGTCGGTAAATTGGTGCCAGACTGGTCTCAGACTTGTTTAGGAGGATAAGCAGCATTGACTCGGCACAGCGGGAGGCCACCGCGAGCCATTGTAAAGGCCAGATATGCATTCAATCATCTCAAACGAAGTTTAAAAATTAAAGACAAATGCATGGTGCATCCCTTAGGGATTGATCAATGCCGAGAGCTTTATCTTTTATTCTTTTTCCATGATTTTCCCCTTTTCGGAGGGCTCTACTCCATGACATTTTGCCATGAAATGTTCTGTGATAAGATCGTTCCCTATGAACGTCGGTCACTTGGATAATCACTTTGTCCCGAATGCAAGTAGGTGGTAAAGATTCCGGAGGCGACTTTCGTTTAACTTCGTCATCATAGATCAGTTTTTTATTCTTTTTTGATTGAACTAATAGCACAAAATTGACGAAAACAAATCGTTTGCGTAGGCCGGGATTCAAACCCGCATCTTACTCCATCCGGAGACGCGTACTCTAACCCTGTTGTACTACCGACGCCTGTTTTGCCACTACACTTTCTACTGTGCACTATGTATCTATCTGTCAGCAATGAACCGTCAACGCTTCGGCCTAACTACTCGATTTCGACATTAAACTCACTCACGCTGGCAGATATTGGGTACTGAACGATCAAGCACAGTGGTGGCAAAATAGGCGTCAGCATTGCAATGGGTCAGAGCATGCGCTTATGGACAGGGTGAATTGCGGGTTTGAGTCCCGCCTGGCTCAAATGTTTTGCACATCACTCTATATCACTCGGTATGTCTACGACAAACATCACACGGCTGCTAAAAGCTGTTTACTAGAAAGAACTGTTCGAGTATAAATCCATTTGGCTAACGCGTTACCATGTTATCGTCTTCTTCAGAGCCAATGTTTTGGAGTTGTTTGTCTGCGATGTAGTCAACATCTCATCAGTACTAGTGGGTTGGCAAGACATTTTCCGGACTTTTCCTTTCTGTGAAATTTTTCATGCATTCAAGTTTATGTTCTTGCTATCGTTCAGAGTAGGTTCTTGTGGTTATTTTGATATAAAAAAACTTAGAAATTTGTTTCTACGATGGAATTATCCTGAGAGCAAAAGCGATTGTTAGTAGTACGACACGAGTATGATTGCGTTCCAAAGCAGCACTTGAACCAAAACGATACTCATGTAGCTCGACACATTTTTCTTCTCGGCACAATTCCACAATGCCGTCTTAAAGAAAGTGTATAAGTGTCATATATCAAAATAACCGCAAGAAGCTGCTCTAAACGATCAAAAGAGCAGGAACTTAAATGCAGTGTATGGTGTAGTGGTAGCATGCGCCCCTGGTTTGGATAAAACGCGGATTCAGCTCTCCACTGAGGTCAAATTCTTCTTACCCCTCCGATCTCTTAGGCATGAAAAATGACCAACAAAAACGACAAAATCCGAAAAATCTTCAAAAATGCCCATCAACTAATAACAATCGATTATCAATCGAGAGAATAGTTTGCAGCTCTTTCCATTTGCTCGTATAAATTTAATATTTTTTATAGTTTGTAGTGTAAAGGTGGTGAGTCAAGTTTGAACATGATATGGGCTTTGTTACGTAGGATTGTCATAAGACTATTATGTCCTATAAAATGACCACCTCTCTCTCTTTTTCTCTCTGTCTTCGTCCCTCTCTGTCTCCCCCCCCCCTCACGGTTGACTAATCGATAATCGACGTTCGATGGTCGGTGGTTCGAACTTGCGCTCATGGCTCATCAAGCCTTGCGTCCCTCCAGTATTGATGATTTAGTTGCAAACTTGTCTGGAGGGATAGCAGCACTGACTTGATATATCGATGGCCCTCCGTGATCCATTGTAATGGCTAGATGTGCATTCAGTCACCTCAAACGAAGCCGAAATTCGAAGGAATACATGTCATATTTGCCAGGGATTGATCGATGTCGAGAGCTCTAACGTTGAGCTTTATAGTCATGAAAGAGTGCGTTCTTCGAAAGGTACCCCTAGCCCTTTGTATGATTTTCCGTTACATTGCAAATGGATTTGCCCAAACTTTCAAAATTTTTTGTTCTACACCAGTTCTTACATATCTATATTAGTAGCAAAGTAACTAGCACACTTCAGCTGATATTGAACAAAGCTCACTTTTCTTTTTTGAACCTCGCCGTCATCACTACTCGAGCTTTACCGTTATTATTCGACCGTCACCAACACTTGCAGATGGCGCAAAGAGATCAGGACGAATTCGACGAGATTCCCGATGACGAACTTGAAGAGACAATATTCGAAAGGCTTGAAGGTCTCGGTGAAATGATGCCGCTAGGTCTTCGCAGGGCTGTCAGCAAGGGTCTTTCGTGGAGTGTGTGGGGTGCGAAGAGTATCTGGTATCTGACTCGACAAGCCATTTGGATTGCCGCTACTACGTCACTTATAATGTTCGTGCCTTATGTTATTGAGAAGGAGCGGAGCGATCTTGAAAAAGCTCAGGTCTCAGTCAGCTACTAAATTTAATTTTAGTTCTTTTTTTGTAATAGTTTTTTGTTTATGATATATCTCACAGGCTGCCCAACAGCGGCAAATGCTTCTGGGACCGTCGGCTGCTGTCCAGGCTGAAAAGCAACAGTAGTTCTCCAGAACTACCTCTTACGGTTCTTTTGATCTTTGGCTCTCGAAAGACTTACACTAGTAATTCTTCGTAGCTCATTCATATCAGGTTGTTGTCGTTGTTGTTGTTGTTGTGCATAATGAATATTTTTATTTTGCTATTTCTCAACAGGACCGTCCGGAAATTTTACTAAGTAGTAGCTACTCAAACCGTAGCGTAAAAGTTACTTCTTGAGAAATATCACGTACATTCAGAATTCAGTGTTTGACTGCCACTTGCGAGGGTATGATGCTACAATATACCAAATAATGTAGAGTGGTGGACAAAGATATTTGCATCGAGTGGGATTCAAATCCACATTTCATCCGGGAGGCACGTGTTGAACCGTTGCAATACCGAAGCCCATTTTGACACCACTCTCTACGCTACAACGCGCTATCTGTCAACAGCCACTCCTCAACGGTCTGGCGGGAGTAATCGTTAATTTTATTTTCGACCGTCGATTATTATATCCAATATCTGTCAGCATACAGTGTCGATAACGACTACTCACGCCAGACCGTTGATGGTTGGATGTTGACAGATAACGCGTTGTAGCGTGGAAAGAGTGGTGTCAAAACAGGCGTCGGTAGTGCAACGGCTCAGCACTCGCTCTCGGATGGAGTGAAATGTGGTTTCGAATCCCAACTGACGCAAACGTTTTTGAACACCGCTCTAAATTATTGGGTATATCACGTACATTTACGTCCAGCACAATAAAGTAGTTAGAAAATAGGTGAAAAACCATAAAAGTACGGATGCGTAATTCTTAATGAATGTTACCTGTTAGAAGGAAACGGTTCACTGAATATGTGCTGCAAGATAGTCGTTTGACGAAAAACATTGAGGTGGACGTGACAGACTCCACTGGCAAACTGTAGCCCAAAAAACAAGATGGCTTGATTGTATCTGGCATGGTAATAAATCACGACTTGAACTCAGTGTATCATAATGAACAGTACCTCGTAACACCGAGCGCATGTGGCGCAGTGCTTAGAGGTGCTCCACGTCGCACACAAAGTCAGTGGTGCGATCTCGCGCTCTTGGCTCACCAAGGCATCCACCCTTCGGGGTCGGTAAACTGGTACCGGACTGGCTGCAAACTTGTCTGCGACGATAAGTAACATTGACCCGATACTGCAGAATTACCTCAAACAAAGTTAAGGAGTGAAAACGAATGCGTGGCTCATCTCTCAGAAATTATCAATGCCGGAAGCTTTATCCTTCAGCCTTTTATTTCATAATAGCTTTTGAAGCTTATCTAACGACCGTGAAATTCTCAAAATGGAAAGCACTATGAGGTATAGAGGCGTCAAGGTAAATTAAAGGCTTTGCTCAACCTGTATATAGTCTATCCTAGATTTCTATCCAATCGGGACCATAATTCTCACGCGAAAGCCATTTTGGCGGAAAGGAGAAAAGAAATAAAACTCAGGAAGATGTGAGAACCACTATTGACTATGGACTATCTTATTCCTTGGGTGGTTCTTGAGAAAAGCTTAGATGTGAGTAAAATTGGAGATTATGATCAGCTCAAAACGCCATAGTTCTTTAGATATTAAAGGTTTAGAATTTATCTAAAAGACTTTTGTTAAAAATCTAAACAACTTTGTCCAATGGCTGCAAACATTACCATTTCTGGAAGTATGAATATTGCATAGAGACAGTAAAAAGGGGCAATAGAGTAGAGAAGCTGTATCAGTGCAGTATCGTAAAACACTAGGTTTCAGCTAGGTGAGCTGTGGTAAAGTGGTGGTGATGCTTGTCAAGGCGAGCGTGGGCTAACCCGCTCTCCAACATTCAACGGCAGTCACCATCGGTTGCCCTATGGAAGGCCACAGTCAGGCTTTCCTCGAGATTGCAAGGACTCGTGCTGAGTCAGTAATCTACGACGTTCAAGAATGTGACGAAAAGGACTGAACGATAGAAGTACTGGAATCTTCACAGTGAGAAAAATCCTCGTGAGGACGGATCAGTAAAGTGCCAAAATCTTCGGCTATGTAATTGTTCGGGCTTGCGTTTCTTCCTTGCCGAAATTGATGCATCTGAGTGATAAGAAACCTGTAGTATTGTGTTGCACAATTTATAAAATAAACATGACCAAGTGTGAATGGAAAAACTTCCGCTCCAGCGTCGTTTGCATCCACAAGCCCTTTAGCTAAGTCAGCTATTCAGAACACAAGACGACAGACGACATTGCGAACAAGCGTAATCTCGAGAAGGATACACATTATGGAATATGCCCGTACGCCAACACAACTCTACGACATCTCTCAAAAGTATTACATGTCATTTTGTCTTGTTTTTCAATCAACTTGACAAGGCTGTTCTACTCGAGTCAAGCAAAAAGCGGTCACATAAACTTGAGACAACTTACGTTTTGTCTAGAACACAGTCTTGGCACTTATTCGTGTAACGTATGTGAGAGAGTCAAGTCTTGATCGCTATTTTAAATGAGAATCAATTGAAGAAGTCAGAAGATGTGTCTTCGTAACATCTATTGATAGACGTCAACGACTTTTTTCACGGAGTGTCAAACAAGCCACAAGGTAGCCAAACCTATTCGCAGAAATCTCGAGCGCTTCTGATAATAGGTCGAGGAGAAAGTTCCCGGAATTTGCCCATAACTTTAACATGTTCGCATGCTTTATATGCGATTTTCACATGGTTTTGAAAGCTCGTTTTCTTGCGCATCGATTGATATATAACTCTTCTATACTGCCGCAAGATGGAACTGAACCGCGAACAGAAACGACTGTTGATGCTTCACGAGTACAAAGTGGGCCCAAATGCCGCTGACACTGTTCGTCGAATCAATGAGGCATGGGGCGAAGGAACTGTTAAAAAGACAGCTTCATGTTGCTAGATCTGTGGCTGAACGTTATCGACTCAGAAGGAGACTACTTTAACTATTATATTGTCTTTTGTTCGAACTCAATTGATGCATAAATAAAGTGTTCATAAGCAAATTCCGGAAACTTTTTTCTCAACCTATTATTCGTATGCTTTCAAAACGGTGATTTTAAGTAGTTTAACCCTACATTGACTATACGCAATTTATCAAAGAGCTCAGCTGCCACCAATATGTATGGGGTGAATTGTATAATAATCGTATAGATTGTTAGAGCTACACTAAATTGAATTTATCTTAAAGTAGTTAACATTTTGATACAACACTGACTTGATCTATGTACTTAACGGGTTTGTTCACCTATAACCAACTTGGAGTCTGAAACATGCTGTACAACAATGATTGAATCCTCAAACGAAAGTAAAACACAGCTCGTTCTAGACAATATTTTACTAGTGATAATCATTCGCGATAAGCTTACAACAAAGTCCGAAAGGTCATTGAGGCCTCAGGCTTTGTTGATAACATAAAATCTCCATAGACTATTTACATAGCTAATACAACTTCCACATTTTAGACCATCCGCCTTGTGTGCCATAGTCCCGCTTCTCCCACTACGGCTTCTCTGAAAACGAATTTTTTGATAAATTTGATAATCAATCTGTTGAATCTTGAACCTCCGACTGCTGTCATCTAACGAACTATGCAAGCAAAGTTACCGTGTTATATGTATCGACTCTATGTCACTGCCTGAGACCGTGAATTTTGCATTACGCAGCACACCTTTAAGAATAGAGCGTAATGCACGCGCTTCAAAGCTACCAATGATTCAGTTTCATTGAATCATAGCTCTGTATTTACACCTATGGTAAAGTGTTTTTATTTCTAATTATAGCTTCGTTTCAAGCATTTGACGTTCATACAATTACCGCTGAAGGACGTGTGAGGATTTATTAGAAGCTCAAGTTCCGTGACAATTCAAGAGTTGTGGTGTGTAGTGCTATAGGTTAACCTTTCTAAGATACTGATTGGATGTGGACGTCAAAATGATGGATTCTCAACTTGGGGGATGCAGGGGCAGTTTAACTTGAGTAGTAATTAAGTATGGGCTCTCATCAGAAAGAAACCTTGAATGTTGATATGTGGCTTCGACCACTACAAGTAAGCGCTCGTCATCATTTTCTACTTTTCTACTTTTACGGTTTTTTTCTACTTTTACCGTTTCATCCGTGTATGATAAACTTCCGTAATATGCCTAGTATATCTTTAGTGAAAGGCGACTTATTCTCACAACTTCAAGTCTTCATTTGCTTCGTTGTTGAATTTCAGCGAATTGCAGGACTTTTTAATAAAGAGTGAGAATTTTTTTCTAGGCAAATGATGCGGATTCGTTTTTCATAATAAATAACTTGTGTTACGCCATTCCTTGAAAGGTAGTTGCCATACAGACATCGTTATAAAACCAGTCGTCTACTGATCTGATTCCTGATTTATTAAGCAGTTTCTCCTTCAACCATAGCAGTCTTTTCTCCGAAACTAGAGTTTTCACTTTCTAGAGCTTCATTCTTTCTTTAAATCGTGATAAACTCATACAAAATTATTGTCAATTACATCGAATAAACTCGCAGCTTCTAACAGAAAGTACTACAAATTCGTTAGTCGTGCACAGCTTTTTATTACGCGTAGCCATTGACAACAACTTTCTAACCAGCTACAACAGAATGTAACCAATCTCGAATTGCCGCCATACACTTTGCAAACTTTTAACGACACAGAACTGGCAAGCTATAACAGTAGGACAGTCAAACAAACAATGAAATACAATCGGTATTAATCAATCTCACAGGGACAATTATGTATACGACTTCAGCACCGAACAGGTATTTTTGTTTTATACCAAGAGCTGCATTGGCATACCAATTAATTAGTATTGTTATCCACTTAAGAAGTTCTATGAAGTTGTATGCGCAAGGCGGGTGAGAGGCATTGTTAACCTGATGCACAGGTCAGCTGACAATGATGAGCATTGCTATACAACTCTACCCGTTTCCTTAGACATATTCTTGATGAAAATAACTCAATCTAACTTGGAAACATTATTTCTACGATTGTAGCTATAATGGTTACTGAATTTGCGGTCTCCACCAACGATGCAATTACTCTTCATATCGAGTGTTTTCTTAGAACCACGCTCAAATTTCAATATATCTCATGATTATTATTTGAGACAACATGTCATGTGGTCTGGTAATGGGCTTTTGTACAGCCCGATACACATGTTTTGACCTTACAGTCTCGTCAGTTGGGCAGAACCCGTCGTCTTTCACTCATTTTAGCCAACACTTTGTGGGGTGCTCCAGTCGCCAAACTAAGAGGTAGCGAAGACGAACGATTTACACTCCAAGTCAAGTGAATTTATTACTGAAATCATGGGTATGGGGCTGTACATTACTCGAACACATGACATGTTGGCTCAAATAATAATTATGAGATACTTCTGCTTTTTTTAGTCGGCGTCGATTCGCTTAGAGAGTTATGTAGCTTCAAGAGATCGAGGGAGAATAGGGAGGGTGCACCTGATGAGTTCCAATAGGACGAGACAGGCGCCTATGTAGCACTAGACCTATCGGCTCAAAACAAGTCATATCCTTATCACATTACAAGATATAATGAGCGTAGTCTTAAGAAAACACTCGATATAAAGGTACAATATTATAAAAATACCAGCCAAAGAGCAATCGAGTGCAAAACACTGCAAGTTTGGTGGTATTTTCACTTGACTTGGAGTGTAAATCGATCGTCTTCACTACTTCTAATTGTGGGGATTGTAGCATCCATAGAGGATTGACTGAAAAGACTGAAGGACGACAGGTTCTGCCCGACTGACCAGACTGTAAGGTCGAAACACGTGTATCGGGCTGTACAAGAAACCCATTACCAGGCCACATGACATGTTGCCTCAAATAATAATTATGGTAGCAACTAATCATTTCATCCTCCAAGACAGTACTCAATAAAACATTGTAGCTCATCTCAGTTACGTGTTCATATCGGAGCCTTCATTGTAAGACCTTATCTCAATGTTTTCGAGACGTAATCAGGTTATATATTCTTCCCTTAGCGGCTGCATCTTTGGATCATTGCTACTGTTTCCATACTCAAAAAAGGAGAAGTAACGTATTCTTTGCTGCTGTTATAAGATTTTCTTATTCCTCACCGCTATAGTAATAGGTTATCAAATATTGACGAATGTGTTGCTTAGTACATTAAGAACTGCGCCTTTTTTCTCCCGATTCGAGTGCGATATACCGGTCTACTAGTTCCAGTGCATACATTTCGTGGAATCCAAAAAATCCGCTATGAAATGGTCTTCTGTCCCCACAAAGCTTAAAAGAAAAGAAAGGCATCACTTGCCAGACAAAGCAGTTTTTGAAAGGAGAAATGTAAGGGACTGTTTAGTTGTACATTAGCACTATAGCGTCTATGGCGTCCGGAACGCGCTAGTACATCGATGGTAAGGAATAGCGAAGTACATTGCGCTGATGCAATTTAACGTCAGAGCGCGAACGGTTGTATCTTATGAAGATTACAATTTTTAATTTATTGCTCTGGTTTGATGAACTGGAAGCTCGGAATTAACACCCGCACTAAATGAGCCCAGAAAGTTAGATGAAAGTAGCAAACCAAAACTGGTAAGGTAACGGCTGAAAAACACATTACTGAAATACAAACTGCTCGTTGGAGTAGCCACTGACCACGGACCTAAATCCGCCTGTAAAGCAAACATTATTACCAGGCTTGGAAATTAGTGGTAATCTCAGCAGAATTCGAATTTCTTTCGGCGTAGCACTTGCTCAAATACCTAGTCTTCAACCAACAAAAGCCCATAACATTTGACATAGAGTGAAATTCCATGAAAAGTTTCCAGAGTACAAGCAACCATCAATCAGGTAGTTGTTGCAGGTCCCCGGTCAATTCTTGCGTGAGAAGACTTCGCGCAAGACACTACATAGGCTTGAAAGCTCCAATTTTTTGAAGGATCATTATAATTTAATATCCCGCGGAATGCACGCTTACTGGTATTTTCGCCAGGCAGAGCTTCCTATCAGACTTTTGATAGTCACTTCATAGGCTGAAAATCACAACTTCAGTACTGTACTGATTTACAAAAAGGCCTTCAACCTGGTCTAGCAGCTAGGTAAAAATCACGTTTCGTTTTCAGCGCGTTTACTTATGATGGCTGACGTTTGCGCCTGACGCTATAATTGTATCACTTATCCAACAACACAATTCTTAGTCAGTAGGCGTTAGTAAAATGGGCGCCAGTAGTGTAAAGGATAGAGCACGCATTCCCGTAAAGAGTGAGGTGCTTGTTCCAGTCCCGCCTGACGCGAAAGTTTTGCACATCGCTTCACACCAATGGGTATAATTTATAACATCATACCACCGCCATAAACGGTAAAAAAAAACATAGTATTTCTAAAGCTAGGTTAATCCGTCGCGTCGATAGCAATCTTGGTCTTACGAAAACCTTCTTACTATTTGTGGTAAAGAAATATTTCGCCTTCGAAGTTCGTTATTTTGGCTTCACTTTATTATTATCATATAGCAAAACTTTGATTATGAGCAAACTTTACTAATACGAAGATATAGCTAATATTGGAAGGACTTTTATCAACGTATTCTTAGTAAAAACGACGTCCAGTTGTCCTAGAAATCTTTTTCTTTTTCATCACAGTGTGAAGTGCAACCGCACTCTGTGGAACACACTTCTGTTTTCTTGCCTTTCTTACCGAAAGAGCTTTACCTTAGACTTTTAGCAATCATTCAATCACTTGAGAAATGGAGAATTTGGTGATGTGCTTGGTTTTTGGAAGTACAATCCATAACAAAAATGACAACCACATTTTGCTTTTGCTTTACGTTGTTCCAACGTATTTTCTTCTCTTATTCCTTCTACTCAGAATAATCAACAACTGCTTACCTTCACTTATATATTGCTACCATTTAATTCGACTGTTGGAGATATTGTTTATTTGGTACCACGCCTAGTTTCCTTTCTAGAACGCGATTCCAACACGGAATAGAATACGCCTCACTTTCGAAATAAAGACCCTTGTTTAGAATTGACAGAGGGTTTGGTTGGAAATTACATAATGAAGTTAAGAGAAAGAATTCGATTGATTCGTCGGAACATAATCGAGGAGATTTCTACGAAGGTGCTTCCGAGTAAAAAGTGCGCTTATGCCCCTACCAGTCTTCATTTCTGAATATCACTTTGACTCACAGTTCCTCACTAGACTACTTCCGGAGGCGCACTTCTAAAGACAATGAATTTCCAGTGGTGGTGAAAAGTGAGTAATGCGGATTTTACCTGCGGAGAAAGTACGCAATCTGACTACACATTTGGCAAATATTCAAGATTTTATACTCAATATATTTGGCATTATTCTTTCCCACAATTTATACAAGTAACGCCTCGTCTGCGTGAAATTGGTCCGAGTGTTCTGTCTGCCCTTGCACACACCAATGTTTTAGCTGCGCAATGCTGTAAGATCGGTCATGAATAGTTCGTAGATGTCGACTGGCTCGTCGTACGCTAGCAATATGCCATCTTGATCACCTGTGCGCCGCTCGTCAGAGGACTGGGTTTTTAGCGGCAGCACTTTCCTTGAGCACACGCAGATTATCAATCTTCAGACTATAATGTTCGTTGTCGCTCCAGTCGCTATCCAAGAACATGGCGTTATCAGCGCCGTCACTGAAATCCTCAACGTCACTGCTTGCTAATTAGCAATAGAGCAGGACATTACGAATTTCTCTGCAGGCTTGCCATTGAGATCGAAACTGCATTTCTTGGCTTGCTTAAATCATCTGCCAGAGTCGATCTTGGCGTCTCATTAGCACATTCACCCTCACTATTCTCATCGGCGGCTTCAAGAATAATTAATCCTTTCCTTTAACGATAGAGAATGGACAGCAATATATGCAAATCATACTGTCCAGTAGTAGCATTTTTGAACAGAATTTAGTGCACTAAATGAATACAGGAAGCGGAAAGTTCTGTCAATTTCTCCAGATATTTCAAGAGTAAATAAATATCATGAACGAATCAATCCATCCAATTGAAGGAGTAACTAAGTCCATAAGATCAATAATTATGACACCATACAAGAAAAGTTTATGACAAATTCTCGAAATTGCCTCATTTGGCGTCTATACATTTACAAAGTCACCTGCAAAAAGTTCGAATGACGCTCGCACAAGTTTCGACTGCAATTTTGTCTCAGGCTACTGTGAAAGCTGTTTTAAGCCCGTCTACGCAAGTGTAGCGAACAGGCTAGGCTTGTTCCACCACTGTGGATCATACAGAGCAATCCAGTAGGTTGGATCCTAGGAGTTTGCTGCTCTAATATCCTTACCCTAAAAGCCTGAAAACAGCTCTTGACAGGTGGCAATCGTTGAGCGTGCCGAATGCTCAGAAACTCAGTCATTCTAAAGCGTAAATCTGTTGAAATTCAAAGCTCCAGTACGCTCAATGAAACCTCCTGGTGATAGGTGGCAACGTTAATTCTAACGTTTCCGCTGATGAAGATCAGGGGCGTCTCTCCGGTGGCACAAAACGGTCTTAATCATCACAAAGTCCTGAAAATGGTTTTTGCAACGGCTGATTCTGCTGACCCTTCTTGGAAAATTACGTCCGTTCTAACGACTGTGGTCTGACAGTAAATTTAATCTAATTTGTGAAAGGCACCCTTGAAAAACGTGCATAAGTGGAACTGCTTAATAACACTGTATAAATATGCGGCGTCAGTCTGAACACGTTTCTGGCATCTCTCAGGCAACAAATCAGCACTGCTCTCATATAACTGGTCACTCCTGGTGTCAAAGGCAGCTGTCTATTCTCTAAGTAAATGATTGATGTCATAGAAACTTTTCTTGCTCGGGAAACGCTTCAGCGACCGAAAGAGGTGAGAGTCAGAAGCGACAAGTCAGGGCTGTATGGCGAATAATCAAGCAAATCTCATCACAGTTCGGTCAGCTTTCCCTCTGTCAATTTGGCGACGTGCACTTATAGTTTGCCTAGGAGCAGAATGAGATTGCAGCAACGTCGACGTGGCTGGGTCTGATTGTAGAGGTGCTCATAGTAGCGCTTGTCAATGATCATTTCTTAGGCTGGCAGCAACTTCCAATGAATCCACCCGGTGCGGTCTCAAGGGAATGAGCATTTTGGTGCAAAATGATTGGTCGAGGAGTTGAAAATTCTCGCCGACCTGATAACAATGATTGATTCTAATGACTGGCTCTCGAAGAAAAGCCACTTTTCGTCTAATTATCGCATGACCACAGCCAAAAGCTTTGACTAACTCTTCGATAGCCAAAGTCAGGCCCTCTTCAGCTGCTTCGATGACGGCCTCTCGATCAACTTTACGTAGATGTCCAAACCCCATGTGGTCCCTCATCTTGGTGTCTGCGGCGCGAACTCAGCAAAAAATCGAAATGCTATTCGCTTGGATGGAAATTCTTGGGCTTTTACACGGCTGATGTTCTCGAAGGCGGTCTGTGCATCGTGTCTCAATTTGTACGCGTAAATCAGCGAATTACGATAAAGGCTTCGATGAGCGGTTATGATTAATCAAGTATAGACAGATTTGGCACAAAAATAATACTTAAAAAACTCTGCACAAAGCGGCATTGAATCGTTGCCTCATAGGTGACAAAAATGTGCTCAGGCTGATGACGCATACTTCGAATAGTGTTGTTGAGCAACTTTAATCACTTCTGGCTAATGAATTTGGTGCTTATTGCTTTAGTGCCAGAGCTTATAAGAAGATCCGGCATAGTGTGATCATAACTGGAATAAAATTCGACTGTCAATCAATAAATTGTAGTGGTACCAATACGAGAAAAGAGAACCATAGATTTTCAGAACTTTTTCGTTGAACAGGACGAATGTAGAAGCGATCCCTCTCGCTGGGTAAGAAATTTTCATAGGAGAGTTAGTAATCATTCGAAAAATTAAGTCTCTGGCTAACGCGCTAGTCAGCCCTTTTGAATGAGTTTTCTGATAACGCTTTAGTGAAAGGACAACATTTGTGTTTCACACGCTTATATTTTTCATAGGACAGGGCTCGTCTTCTGCTGAACTGTTGATGATCATTCAATAGCGTAAACTTCCATGATTTCAACGCTATGCTCATTTTTTAGGAAAATCGTTTTACTAAGCACAATAGAAAAAATAAGATCAAGTTTCACATCTCCGGCGCGCTTGTTTGCCGGCTAATCTACGGTCGGAGAGTGTAGTCTCTGTAGATTCGATGCGGAGCCCGCCACCGATCAATCAAAATAGGCTAAAGGTGAATTTTGTCATTTGACGCGGAATTTTTTCTCCGCTTCGAAAAAAACTCCAGATCAAACGTATCGCTCTGATACCACGAGATTTCCTCTGCACAATGACATACTTTTCTTGCTTCCACCAGGGTAACAGTAGAACCGCACTGCCCATGTATAATATAGTTTTACTTTGAACTTTACTGCATTCTAAAAGGGTGTTTTCAAAATAGGTCAAATACGGCATCAGCCAGAGATCAAAACATACGAAAGATTATTCACACTTATGAAAAATTCTTGTTCTGCGAGAGAAATAGGTTCTTCATTTTGTACCATCGAATTGAAGGAAACCATTTTCAAAGCAGAAAATAGTTCTCTCTCGGCCTCCGTCTGCCACAAATGCTTTGCATAAATTATCGACTGACTAAATGACCCAGGATCATTCAATTAGAAGTGGAGCTTTAAGTGAAACGCACATTACTTGTCAATTTTTACATATCATGAACTTAAATGTGCAATCTATGCTTCAGAGAGAGGTGTTTTTCAAGTCTATATGGTTGCTAACGCTTCGAAACCTCTATTGATTGAGAAACTGTCTTTAGGTAATCTGTAAGGAGGAAACAGACAGAAGGGAGAACGGCATTGGCCTCATTCGGGCCTCTTGACGAAGCCACCGACCAGATAACGGACCCCAAACTCCATGCTCACCGTTTTGATTCTGTGTTGCGCAACAAAAACGTGAGCTGATACTACAACCATTTTGAGAAGTCTGCGTACCTTGCACAGGGTGCTTGAGCGAAGTCTTCTGAGAGTCAATCGGGCACAACGTGTAAGCGTTTCGAGCAGCCTTAAAAAAGACTTTAAATTGATAATGAAGTATCAAAGAAGACATTTCTATAAAGAGTTCTATAGTAAAGAGACTCTTATGTATCAAAAAATTATCTACGTTTTCAACGAGAACACCAAATTGCTGTGACTTTATAGATAAAACCTAGTCGAGTTTTTATTTCAGTATAAGTCTGTTTGATGGTTCAGTCAATATATAATGCGGTAATATTTTACAACTACTACGGATCCTAATCAAAAATATCCGCTAGTACATTGACAAAACTAAGAGGATATGGTAGTTGAAAAGCAAGAACATGGTAATAAGAAAGCCAAAAAATTATAGTAGAGATCCCGCATTAAGATTTGGTTGAATGAAAATCATAAATGGGCTATAGATATGAAGCATTAGCTGGATGGACCTTGAGAATATATTCCACTTGTTGGACGAAAAGTGTTAGATTAAAAAATTGAAGGAGACAGTTCTTCACAAGCTAACCACACAGAAAATAAAAACAATAAGCACGAAAAGTTAGATTAGTGGTTAACATACCTATGGCAAAAAACAAATTCGAAAGGGACTGAACGATTGAAATATGTATAATCAACATACAGCTTTAACCACACAATTTCGGCAATTCTCTCTACGTTCACTGTATCTTCTCGATTAAGCAATCACTTCTTGTAGCTAAAATGCCGTTTATTGACAGCAAACCTATCTTGCATTATAACGAACGACACTAGTTATTTATTAAACATTTCAAATTGTCGAGTGGTATGCAAATATCGATCCTAGCCAGGAGCTGAATTATCGTTTTTACCGATGCCAGGGCTGTGTGCAAGCGCTACACCACTGAAGTCATCTAATTGGTCCCACTTTTTCCCAATATAAACCATCCAAGCGGTGAGCAACAAAGGTTAAAAGAGTTTGGTCTGCTAGGCACACCACAACGGTTTCGAATCCCGTCAAGCTGACCGCTGTTCAAAATGTATGATATATAATAATTCTTCGTTTCCGTAACAAGGAACAATAAAATGAGCATACTACCTAAACACTTGGGCGAACCGAACGGCAATAGGCCCGTAAATCTCTCGAAACACCCGATCTTGCTGAACGGTGGCGGCCATTCCTATGTGGTCCTTCCCACTCCGGCAGCAAATCACAGCTTGTCCACGCAGCAATTCACAAGAAGTCATGGTCTACGAAAAAATGGCCAGGTTTTTTATGAGTCGGTTCACTTGTTACATAAATCGCAGGTTGAGAATTACTTCTCGTTCAATTGTAAATAACAAAAACACCTTTTGCGAATCCAGCAGCTTAATTTGATGAAAATGCTAGCACACTGCCAAGCTCTATAACGGCTTCCCGCACACTCTGCTCGATTGAAAATCGACTTAAGTAAGACTCTCTCAATTAGTTCCTGATTAATTGCAAGCTCCAAAATGGTACCATCAAATGACTGTCCTAACGTTGCTTCGTGATTAACCTGAAGTGATACTAAAGCTGAGCACTCTCTCTTTATAGCTCATATTCTTTATGTTCTTGCTTTGGGCATTGTGAAGAAGTGAGTACGAAAGAACTCTAGGAAAATAACAAAAGCATTTGACTCAACAACCTATGAGACTACTTTTGCACTAAATGATACCGAAAAGTGACGACCACAGTGACAAAAAGATGAAATGATCAAAGCGGAAAAGGCTGTTTTCTAGACAACTCTCCTAACCTTGCCATTGCTGATATTGGATATATGTTTTGACGAGGTATCGGTGAAGTATAAAATATGCAGAGTGATACGACTTAGTAAGCCACTAAACAAATGTGCACCCATTTCAGTTATTGAGTTCTTTACAGAGCGCATGTGGCGTAGTGGTTAGAGGTGCTCTACGCCGCACACGAGGTCAATGGTTTGATCTCGCGCTCATGACTCATCAAGCCATCCATACATCCGGAGTCGATAAACTGGTTCTAGATTGGTGCCAGACTTGTCTGGGAGGATAAGCAGCACTGACTCGGTTCAACGAGAACCTTCCGCGAGTCATTGTAAAGGTCAAATATGTATTCAATCACCTCAAGCGAAATTGGAAATTGAAGACGAATGCATGGCGCATCCCTCAGTGACTGATCAACGCCGAGAGCTTTTTAGAGCTTTTCAAGATAGGAGCTCGTCAAAGTGTCAAAGAAGCCTATTTTGCAAATATCGCGGTAGAAGAAGCTTGCTGGTGAGGAGGGTTCTAAAAGTTTTAAGTGTCTTGACAGTAATTCAGTGAAATTCCTATTTTCCAATAATTTTCCACTTTTGTACTATTTGCAGTTTCAAGTATGATGTAAAATAAGACTCATTTCCTATCAGCTGTTGGTAACATTTCGAATAATAGCATAATTATGTGTTTTGATATTCTCGTAATTTTCTAAATCTGCTCACCCTTACAATGATACTATAACGTGAATTTAATTTGGTCTAAATCATTTTCTGAAAGAAGAAAGATTAAATCCTGAAAGAGCTCAAAGAATTCCAGCCGAACAGAGCTAAAGTGAGAACACTGGCAGAGATAAGAAAGCCGTTCCGAGATGTTATTGATATTACTTATTCAATACTAACGAAGCATACAACAATACCGTTAGCAATGCAGCATGAATGTACGATATTCGAGGTGACTAACGTTTCGGCGGGTCACCTTCCAAAGAGCCTGGAAAGATCATATTGTTAAACAAACCATTAAGCCAAAACCTCCCTAACCCTAGCAGAACACGTTAGAAATGAATTTTGAATCGAATAGTCTTCATTTTTAAATTCTCACCGTTTTATTGTTTTGAGTCTATCAATTATGCATTGAAGGCCAGCCCCTTAGGGTCAGTGCATCAGTGGGCTGCGTCTAACTCACGGCGGAAAGATCAGCCTGAGTTATGGTTCCAGGTCACGCGTCATTACGAGGCACTCCTCTTTCCCGTTCATTTTTGGCAGTTTGCTATGTAGGCTTCCAAGGTTTTACGCGCAGATGTTATTGATTCCTGAGCGAGGATCGTGAATTTGACTCCGAACATTACTCCTGCATGTTTTTGGTCAATAATGGTCATAATATCAATCAACACCTTGGAGCGGTTAAACAGAAGAAATTACTCATTTATTCAAACTATGCCGAGGTTAATAGATAATCGGTCTTGGGATAAGAAAGCTTTAAGTGCGTCTAACGAAGAGTAGAAAGTGGATCAGACCATGGTAATGTTGTTGTTAATGAGGCTAACCGCTAGTAGAAAACTGTGGCTTTTCGTAATCTTTTGGACTCGTGTGATTATGACAAGAGGTGACCCTCTCAGGTCGGCGTGTACTAATCTGGATACTCAATTTTCCATCGGCCTTTCTTGCTGGATGAATATTCTTCTTGAACATACAGTAATCGCCCGAATTATCAAATCTCTAAAAACTTCAGTACTGTTTGGTTTCTGGGCTTATTACGTTGTAGCAGCGAAAACAATATCATTTATTAAATGTTTCAGACTCAGCATGCTTTGTTTACTTGACTGAAATTTGTGGATTGCTACTCGTCCGACTACTGGTAATCATGCGGTTGAAAAAAAAAAACTACGTAAAACATGTTGTTACTGTTGTTGTTGACATGTTAGTTTATTGTGAAGATTCTTGCAACATGATGTATTGACGAGCTTACCTGAAGTTTTTGACAAATATTTCATTAATTCTGGTCGACATCGTTCCAGAGACGAAAACTGGCCTTCTTTTCGAATAGTGGAAAAAGATCACGAAAGTTTCCGGCTGCTAAAGCCACTCTGGGTTTGGCTTTCCAATCAGAGTGTCATCCCTTTTACAATATCATCGCGAACATAATGAAAAGAAGTTTGACAATGGGTCACGATTTCACAGCAATTTTAACGACTACCGTGTTAAACACTCGCAATGTTGAAATTCAATAACGTGAAAGATGAATGGCTAGAGTCACACGATATACTTGCGGAGAATATCAGGCTGTGATTTTGCATATTTTCCAGTTCATTTCAATGTTAGCATCAGTTGACCATCAAAGAGTTAGATTTCATAAAAATCAAGGTTCTTTTCCATTAGAAGCACAAGAGGAAGAAAGGTGCCGCGTTCGCTGGAGAAGGCTTTTTTTCTAAAAGTGTTAATAATCAATCAAAACTTCGCTTCTCTGGCTAATGCGCTAGATGTTTATACAAACATAATTTCATTTTGAATGCTACAGCGTAATGAATGGGTTTTTTCAATAAAGCAGCACGTCACACAATGGCCAGAGACTTAAACTTTGAATGGTTAGTGACACTTTTACAGAAATTTGTTGTCCAGTGAAAGAGGTCGGTTCTTCTTCCATGATGTCTATTGGAAGAGTACTAACAACATATCATTTGTAATATCACACTCGTCCTCAACAGAGCTATCGTCCCATTGCACTGGTTATGTAAATTCTGTTCCATAGAACAGGAAGTGCAGCGACTTAGCTTTGAAAACGGTCTGAGGATAATTGCTCTGGTGAGGAGTCCATGAAAGCATCGAAGAGCAATGAACAAGCGAACATCGTGCTCCGTGTCCACTTTTCAGTCCTAGATTATTGCTACTTTATTGTCGGCCAGTGAAACTTGTATATTTTGCGCCTTGATCAAAGGTTGGTCAGCATCACCAAAATACAGCATATTGCGTCATATTTACTTAGATACTCAAATACTTTGACGGTCTCTCTTCACGAGTTATGCCGACTCTAGCACATTTTCAATTAGTTTCTTCTCTTCTCGATCGTCATTCATCGTGGTGCTTTGATTTGTACACGGCGGCTGACGACAAATTCATATCGTGATCTGTAGAATATCGATAGGTACGATCAAAGATGATCAATAAAACGGACACTTGAGAGAATATGTGCTCTCAACGTGTTGGTGATTGTCCTTGAGAACGGCTGTACTCTCGTAGGATCCATTCTACAACTCGTTTCGTTCATCTGTCATCCGATCTTTTTACTACGTGGACTGGCCTAATTTGTTCCGTCGCTATCAATGTAAAATCATCTAGACTACAAAAATGAGATCACGTAAACGGCAAGGCATATGTGTACGCTATGCCGTAAATCAAGTTGAACGAAAGCATAGCAATATCCAATAGCAAGTGCTGCTTACAGTTGGCGATTCCACGGGGTGTCAAAAACGAAGAAAAAAGAGCTAACGAGTGAACAGTCTTTGCTAACATCGTGCAAGGAAGCTTGTCTTCAGCTGATTCGTAATGCATAAATTTATAACATAACGAGTAATGTTCGGCCAGCTTGGGGTTAACATCCATTGGATACTAAACAAAGTTTCATGCTCAGCAGGCATAAGTTTAGACCCTTGAACCTGTCCACATTCTCTTTTACATGAGTTTTACTTTTGTTGAAAGATGACTTTGAATTATATGAATTTTTCTGTAAAAGATAAATCTCATGGTGACGATGGGCATGAAAAGTCGAACAGCGCCATGAAGTCGTCGTTCTTTGAAGTTACTTACTTTATCAATATTGCACTTAATCCACCAGAGTTTTGCTATTTACCCGCTTTTTTAGCTGTGGTACGATGTTATAACTATAAACCGAAGAATGTTGAGTTATATGCAGCACTTGAAACTTTGTACAAAAAGTGAACTAGAATCTTGACCTCTATAGGGGTATTCAGTTTAGAGTAGTCATATTTACCTTCACATACACATTGCATCTGATTTCGTTTGCTGCAACCGCAAATTCAGTGTTTGAAAAGATGTTTGTTAAATGACGTATAACGTTGTCTTCTGAATTGCATCCTCGGTCCATGTCTTACGATAACAGCTTAGACTCCTTCCGTCTTATTTACATGTTTCAACTCATGAAGCAGTTTGATGCAATCTCTACTTTATTGAAGAGCGTCACTTGAACAAGCCTAAAATCGTTGTAAGTTTTTCAAGAGAAAGACCCTCAAAATTAGCTTGTAGATTCCCCGATGTTCGGCCGATGACACACGGAATAACTGCATCTAAGCAGAATAGCAGTTTCACAGCATCGCCTTGTTTGTTTTGATAACCAGCACTATCAATGTCGAATCTCTAAACACGAAGATAACTTACATAGTCAGAAGGCAGCTCTAGCAAAGAGATCAGAACTACGTCGAGTTTGGACGATATTATCCAATGACCTACACATATGGATGTGGATGCGGATGTGAACATGGGATGTTGAAGCATGTATCAAGTAGAAATGTTATGAGCGATCTGTGATATATGAATGTGGAATGGTTTTATCTACGTTCAAAAGATTATACATCATATTGTACTTTATAATGTATAAAAAAGGGTCCGAATTTCTATAGTAATTTATTGTAGGTGACTGAATCACTACGAAATTTGATGGACCAAAGGGAGAGAATGTAATCGTAATTCCCAAACAAACGATGAATGGTGAGGCATACCCATAATGTTTATGCGTCCATTTCTTCATCTTTCTATATCCGAAATCTTTTCGGAAATTTACCGATATGATCCAAAACTCTTCCTAGAAATGGTTGAAAACTTGATCCCTAATGTAGCAGAGTCTTCACAAAATCTCATCAGGATAAGCATCTGAGTTTTTTGTTCGAATCTAATTGTTGATGTATATCAGAGACTACATGTTCAAAGAGTGCGAACAGCATGCAAAGTCTGAAGAATCACAGCAAGTAGAAGAGGCCGGTGACTACAATTTTAATGCAGCGGCCGTCGAGACCGAAATTTTCAATTTATTAGCTAAATTTCTCGTTGTCTCAAAAGTCTGAGAGAGGATAATAGAATATCGCTTGTTCATCATTGTCGTGTAATTACGATTAAAATTATCGTGCCCTTTGTTGTCTTCCTTTTGTAAAATTTTCGGCAAAGAGTTTAGTAGATGCTATGCCCATTATCACAGAAGCGCATATAATATTATAAAAACTCTGAAAGTTTCCTATTCACATGATGCACTGTAGAGACCTAGGAAATTAACTCTTAGAAACAGATTATATTTCCAAAATTATGTGTTGCTATAGAAGAGAACAAGAAAGATTAATTTACACATTACATAACATACACATTGAGCACATTGTCCCCTCCCCCATCCCTTTACATAAGGATATCGTCAAAGAACGTTTTACACGTGCCGATAAATGATAAAATCACCTAGTGGGCAGTGTTGTACACTCGATTGCTTTTGAATGGTAATTAAGAATATCATACTTCTTGCTTTAAGTGTTTCATGAGACCGTACTCAAATTACAATGTGTCTGATGGTTATGTTAAGGAAACGTCCTCGAGGAACTGACTGAACGAAAGGCACAGTGCAGTTGACGAGAGTGGAAGGCAGAAACAGGTGTAGTGCACCGTACAAATGCCTATAAAAGACAATATGTATAGCTTAAAAACAACCGTCAAGCATTTTATTTATTGAGAGTGACCTTAAGAAACACTCGAAACGAAAGATATCACTCCGGAATTGTTTTAGAAATAGATTTTGTTCATGCCATAAAAGTTTTCTTCAACTTTATTAATCCATTTCTTTTCCAGTGCGGATCTCAGTACACCTAAGATTCAGTTCATTTTTTTCGTCTTCTTTTTAAACTTCGAAGAATGCTGATTGAGCAGATGTTCTTACAAACTCGAGGATAGCCTGTCTGTGGAGTTCTATAGGGCGTTCGTTAGTGATTTTCAAAGACTGCTGGAGACAATGTTTGGCTCGCACACTCCGCCATGAGCATCACAACCACCCGATCACGTCGCCAAATAACTATTATGATATGATATGGTAGATCCTTATTCTGAACAAGCAAAATGGCATAGCGTCAGCCATCGAGTTTGAAGAGAAATAATCAACCACACGCAAACTGTGTTCAAAGAAAAAGACACTTCATGAAAATGAGAACGCAATGATCATTTGATGCAATGATCAATGCCATGTTCTTGGCCATTTCAAATTGTTTGCCAAACCGCCATTTGTCAGTTAAGCTTGGTGAACATCTTTATTAGGATCATCCTTCCACACACTCAGTAATAATGTAAAAAACACTCAGAATGAATGGAATGATAGGACTCAAGAAATAGTTTTGATAGGCAACAGTCATATCACCTATATACAACATGGTGCACGTATCGTACATGAAGGTTCAAGAAAACTATTTCATCTCAAAAAAACACTTCGATAACCATGTTCTTTGGTCGCTTCTTTCTCACCAAAAGCGAGGTTTCGATGGACAATGTTTTGGAGGAAAAGATTTGTGTAAATGAGAGGAAAAGAGTATGTCGGAAATAGTTGGGATGAGTGCCTACAATTTCCTTACAACTTTTAGTACCCATTTCCAAGTCAGCCACACAACACCATGTCCATCGAAAAGTTCGGATTTTACGAAATATTTACCTCGCCGGAAAATGCCTGCAATAAAACGTAATTTTTCAACCCATTACTGATTGCAGTGAATCAGTTCATTAGGTCAGTATTGTCTATTTCAAATAATGGAGTTCACTTTCGACCTTCTGGGGCCAATTCCGGTTCGAAGGTGAATGTCCTAATCTGACTGCCTGCCTTGTAGTCTCCAAGAAAGTGGAGAGATGTTTCGACACGGCGTGGAATTCCGTGGTGAATTTTTTGAGTATATCTGTAAACATTGAGAGAGGACTGTATAAATGCTCACGACAAATCAAGAAGTCGCACATTGATGCGACGCATAAGATATGCCTTTTGGGTTTTTTTTTTCTTCCCTGTTCGAATCAGTAACAGAAAAATCGTATTTCCGATTTCAATATGCATCTTTGTGCTGCCTAATGTAAATCATCCTCATGTTATTAAAAAACAAAGCAATTTGTCCACCTTAAATCTTTAACACCTTCTCGCTGGACGAAAAAGTCGAGACGGAGGCTATACGAAGTTCCTTCTTCTACACGGAATTTTGCTCCATGTTCAGCACCTAAACAGTGCATCGTGAAAGCGGTACTTTTCTGTTGTCTCCAACCCGTTTGAGCCCTTTTCTAAAAAGCTTTTTTTGCTTTCGTGAAACGTTTCAGTAGTTATTTGTTAGCTAAAATCAAGTGAATTTGAACGATGGATTCTGCTTTTTCAATGACCTGTTGTTCGTGCTATAATGGTTAAAATAATATTTTGGTTATTTTCAAGCATTTCTCACCGAAAAAATTTCTGCTACTTTTATGTTGAAGAGCGATAAATGGAAAGCAGACCATCCCTTTCCCTTGAAAAGAACTTTTCAAGAGAGTATTAAAAATCATTTGAAAGCTTAAAATCCTAGCTACTGTCTCACGTAACCGGCTTCTTAAAATAGCCTTTTATAACGCTATCAAACTCGAAATAACATTGTGTTTCACACCTTCCGCGTGCCTTCATTTTTCTCATGCGTATAATTCGCTGGAAGCACAAAAAGCATACAAATGTGTAAAAAGAGTCGTAGAATCCGAATCGATCGTTTTCATATGGAGTTCTCTTTGAAAACGAAGAAGAATTCCAAATGACAACAAGTTACATATTGCAGATCCAACCCCCCCAGTCGATCGCCTCACCGCTTCTCTCCGGCGGAATCGCCGGTAAACAGGGTTGGCAAGTATGTGAACTTAGATCGCATTTTTCGTGATACACTGCAGTAAAACGGTCTTTTACTAAAAATAAGCTCAGCGCTGGAATCACTTGAACCTACGCTATCCGATCATTACTAATGGTCTAAAGAAAGAGCTCCGTCCGACAATCTGTGAGGCGCAAAACTTTTCTTTCTTCTGCTGCGTTATAAAAAGAGCTTTTCCAAATGGCAGACATATTTTGAGTTTTTTCGAAACTTGTGCTATTGAAAAAGTGCTAGCACACTGAGTAAGGAATTTTGTTCAACGAAATATAGGCGAGATAAGGAGTAAAAACGCGTGATCGTATGCAACATGATTCATTTTAATTTCACGGCACTATAAAAGAGAGCATTGAAAAGCCGGCTACGTTGGCTTTAGCCGAATGTTTAGGTTTCGGAATAATTGCTAACATTCCTATGAAATTGTCGTTCCAAGGTAATGATTTCGAAATTATAGTATTTTCACTGCTTTTTCGCAGTGTTATGATGTTACTTATATAACTAAGAGAATTGAGCGGTGAACAAAAACACGGTCTCAGGCGGGAATCGAACCCACATTTCATCCTATCCTATTTTTATCGCATATCGGACCAAATCTGCTGAAGGTTGGTGGCTGAGAGCTAACATAGAAATGTTGAAGTATGAGTGGTCGGGCAAATGTGCCTCAGTGGTGTAGTGGTAGAACACGCGTCCCCGGATAGGATGAAACGTGGGTTCGATTCCCGCCTAAGGTCGTGTTTTTGTTCACCACTCAATTCTCTTAGTAATGATTTCGAATATTCATTTGCCTCCGTCTAGCAAAATAACTACCAAATTTTTCTCATAAGAACTCAATAATGATTGAATAGGGCAAATCTTATCAAGTTCAACGGTGTACCTAGTTTTTGCAGAGGACTCTTCAGTACGCTGTAACAGTTGAAGGAATAATTGCGTTTCGCAAATTTGAAACTACTTTTGATGTTCGCATTTTGCTTTAACCTCTTCAGAAAAACGCGTTTTCTAATTTTTTGCAAAATTTTGGTATACATTTGATATCCAAAGTCTCGCCATTTCTAGAAGTACACTTTGTTATGAAAATAATATCTTGTTGCGCACTAGAAGTGGAAATAAGAATACCTTCCACACTTAAGCATTTTTTTGAACAAAGCTTTTCCGCTCGAAATTCAACAATCAATCAATAGCGCAAATCTCATCAACTTCAAAATTGTAACCGTTTTTTAAGAGGGCTCATAAGAATGCCGGCAGTTTAAGAAGATTAGTTTACGCACATAGTCGTTATGTTGCAAAAAGCGCAGTGGATTGGAACTGCTGTTGTGAGATGTTCCAACTGGAGTGCGAAGTGGAATCTTCTCTTGACTGTTACAACGCCTTAAGGAGTACATATCAAAAACCAACTACATTTTCGAAATTATTGAGATTTGTGCTGTCGACTGATTATCGATTGTTTGTAGAAAAGACTTCAAAACGGCGAAAAAATCCCAAATGTGAAGCCAAATCTCACATCGTCTGTTACACCGCAAGAAACAAGTCATTGGAAGCATGAAATATATCATTTAAATTCACTTAATTTCGGCTATCGAATGGCTACTGACATTCCAAATATAAGTAAAAGTGCGTCTTTATCAAATGCATCAAACAGTGTGGAGATAACGTAAGAGTACCGTTAGAATAAACCTTGCAATTTCGCCGATTTTGCATAATCAATATAAAATATATTGAGACAGTCTGTCTTTCGGGTCGCTTAATATTAAACATAGGTCGGATTTCAGGCTAGAACATGTAAGAGCCATTACGTTATGAGCCTCCTGAAGGTTAACGTCTTCATCGTGATTGGAAGATTCTTTGAGTATCGAAGACGATGTACAGAAGGCGGTCCATACTTCTGGCAGATTCTCTTGAACTATAACGAAGTCCGACGTTTTTACTCAGAAAGCCAGCCAAGAGTAAACCGCGCACCACAGATTACTATCGTCTTGATATCGAATAGTCGCAAAGTGATAAATCTCTCCCTAGTCCACAAGAGCCGAAGAATGCTAGGTGGGGTAACGACCTCAACTAGGCCCAACTCCGGTTAGACCAGTTTCAAAGCTCTACAAAGCAGAAATTAAGCAAAATTTCTGCTTTTGTACCACAGACAGATGTTGTATGCTCTCGTAAACGAAGTGAAGTGGTTAGTCAATCGGTGAAGGCGATCAAATTTGTAGGAAGACTAGGAAGAAGAGTAGGAAGACGTGATTGGAGACGAATAAAACGAGCACAAACACGGAGCGAGATGGGGGCTACTTTTGGTACTTATAACATCGAAACGGTTCCCTCACGCACCTTTTTCGATATGCTTTTCGAGGCTGCCGGTCACACTAAGGTCGGCTTTGCCGTGTACACATTTGTCTCCATTCGAATTACTTCGTACTAAAACCTATTAGTGCGCCTAGATAATATTCATCTTCGACACGCGCACCATAGCAGGCCAGTATCACCATCTGCCATCTGTCAATCGGCGCAGTTAATGGGAGTAAATGGAATAGTTTACAGTAAGTTAGAAAAGATTATTGACAGCAAAAACACATTCTACAAATACGTTATTCGAATTGTCAATGGCAGATTAGCAACAGACAATGGAAATGGATACAAGATAGGGGAGTTTGGAGTGGGAGTACGAAACGAAAACAGAATTGATTGGAGGACTTCTATCAGTAGCACGCCACTTCTAGGAAAACTAGTTTTTAAGAAAGAGAAGAAACTGACAATAGACATGGGAACCTCTTAATGACACGGTTTACGAGAAAACCAATCGTGTTTTTTGGGAACGGGAAGTGGTGCCTCCTCAGCTCCTTAATGGTGGTAGTACTCCGTACGAGCCTAATTTTCACCATTTACGGTCGCCCTTGAACCGAGCATAAATTACTGTGTCATTATCCTGAAAAAAGAAAAGAAGTCTTGCACGACGAACATGTTCTCGCTATATTCCTCTCCTAATATGATTAGCAGATGAAAAATACTTTGCTAGAGACTGCATGCTGCTATTCTTTGGACCCAAAACGTATGCTGAACTAGCATCAGCTTCTTGAACAGCTAAATCAAATCGGAATACCACTGAAAAGGCTATCGTTTCAAAGAGTGATGTTATGCAATAATGAACCGTATTGTTGAGAAACGCTGTTGCCAATAATTTGTAACAACCGACTTGAAGATTGATGCATATAAATGAACAGTATTCCAGTAATCCAAGCTTTTGGCATGAGCTAACTTTTCAAAAAGCAAACCACTTGTGCAACACTTTAGAGCCTTCGTGGTCAAACGTATGTTACTCACTCAAGTGACTACTCTTTTACATTATGTAATAACTTGCAAGGTTTGAATGAATTTACATCGATAAACTATACGAATGTCAACAGTATTTTCCCACCTTTCCAGACTGATTTTTCGTACCAATTTATAGTCGAACATAAGCGTGTGTATGCCGATGAGTATATTCACAATAAAAGATTGATCATACTAAGCAAAAAATCGGATATAGACAAACCTTTACGGTTGAGCTGTATCGGCTTATATTTTTGTCCTTCAACAAGAAGATGCAGAGCAACAGGGATGACAGATCTCCTATCGTTGTCGATTACTAAGTACGACACCAAAGAAGAAGAGCTTTTTTCCTGCTCCTCATCATCGCTTAACTCAAGATCTTCTTTCCTGACGGCGTGTCGGACCTGAATCGTGTGGAGGTAACCATGAAACTACCAATTGAGCCACAGTTCGGATATGTTTTGCGGCTAATATTACATATAACAACAAAGTTACATGGTTCCAGAAGGGTTTTATTTCAATAGATCCATAAAGCTTCTTTGGATGTACTGAAAGTAGCTCAATTTCCTGATAAATATCTCAACGAATATATAAGTAGTTACTCGAAAGTGCAACACTATCCCATGAAAAGTGTTGCTCTGCAGCCGAATTAGTTTGTTTTGTTTGATTAATAGCGATCACTACACTACAGTGTTAGGAGATTTAACCTTTTTTGAGTGAATAGTTCTATATCAACACGTTGACAACGACGTTGAAATTCTGCGCAGTACGCGGCGCCGTCGCGCAGAAAGTAAAGCGCTTCGGCTACAATGACGCTGTCGTACTATTCTAATGAAGTGTGGAATTTTTAATTCACTAAAAAATATTTGTCGCCAATGGGTGTTCAAATATGTTAGAAGATACCCTGATAAAGATATTTGCAGCAGAAACAACGGAAATGCTTTCTTCTAAAACCTCGAATGTTGTGGGAAAAAGCAATTACCTACTAATACAAACAGTGCTTGCAATACGTTAGCTTTTCTCAATAG
The DNA here is from genome assembly GCA_019055375.1 of Parelaphostrongylus tenuis. Taxonomy (NCBI): domain Eukaryota; kingdom Metazoa; phylum Nematoda; class Chromadorea; order Rhabditida; family Metastrongylidae; genus Parelaphostrongylus; species Parelaphostrongylus tenuis. The sequence continues at coordinate 29,535 of JAHQIW010003785.1, forward strand.
CAGAAAGTAAAATACGCGTTCTCTCATGAAGCCAACTTAGTGAGAGATGGAACATTTGTCCTCGGACGACTACAAAAACATGGATGAAAAAGAAAGAAACGAAGTTATATAACAGCTAGAATTATGCTCCCTCTCACAACAATGTGCATTTACCGTCAAAACATAAATAATTTTTTGATGTATAGGCATTCTCTTAACCATAAAACCTTTTATGAAAGTCTCTTCTGCTATATTTCCCTATTCAGTCACGATAATATTCCTTCAACAGTACCTCAAATTACAAAGCAAATTCCCATATTTCCGCCGCATGGTGTGATAAAAAAAGCTTCTACCGCCGCCGCGCCGCCGCACTCGGAGTGCAGCCTAAGCTGAAAACAGCTCATATCGCTGTCAATGTGTTAAATCTCCTGCTTCCATCATTGATCACAGCAAGTCACCTTCAATCGTCAAAATCATGACGCTCACCTCGACCGCTAAAGTTTAGAAATCTACAGTACAAAACTTATAAATAACGCCTGTTTAACAATCTCAATGACTGAAACCACAAACAATTCTCCCACTTCATGTCCAGTTAAGAATTATTTCCAGTAAAGGGCTCTTTTTGAGTTATCCGGAAGTAAAGAGAAAGTAAACTCCTTCATTGGACAAAAACTTTTCATAAGAGTGTCAGTAATTATTCGGAGGCGTAAATCTCTGGCTACTGCGCTATGTGCTCTCTTTATGGCAATAATCTTTCATTAATCCGTAGTACTCAGGATAAAATTATGTTTCACATCCACCGCGTACTTAAACAGTCGCTTCGCGAGCAGCACGAAAAGCATTGCACTTCATATGTGACGTTCCAACGCATTTCGATTGACTGATCGCTCGTGGAGCGCCGAATCGAATCTACGGCCACTTGAAACCCAGACCGTACATTGGCCGATAAACAAGCGCACCGAATATGTGAAACGCGATTTTATCTTCTCTGCTATTCCGCAGTGAAAAGATCCTTCGAGAAAATGAGCAAAACGTTGATATCGCGGAAACTTACGCGATCGAATAGTTACTTATAGCTCGTGAAAAGAGTTTCGTGAAATGAGCTATGCCTGTGTGAAACATAAATCTTTCCATTCTGCTACAGCGCTATAGAACGGCTTTCTCAAATACCAATACGTAGCGCAGTAGCCATAGTTTTAAGCTTGTGAATATTTACTTACAGGGCAACGAAAGGTTTTTGTGCAGCGTAACTGGTCGTTTCAGTATTTTTCTTTAGATAACTAAAAAAAACTCAATAAACTCCACAGATTTGTATCCACGATATTAAAATAAGAACCACGTATCTAGAATGTCTAGCTTTAGAACAACATACAACGTGGTCGCAAAGTTACCATTCTCGAATGCAAGGATTGAAATCGAATGATTGTAATCGCAAATCTCCTATTCAATATAATACGTTATTAGAGGACATATACCAATCGATTATTTTAAACCTCGCTATAAACATTTATATACTCTGTGAGAATGTTTAGAGTCTTCTTGAGGTTACTGGATCAGTGGCGCGCATACGTTTAGGCGTCACTTCATCAGTGCCGCACTAATCACACTGAGTAGTGCTTTATAGCAAGGAAGTGTGAACAACGTTATCACTAACGTAGCAACCTCGAAAAAGCTCCTAACATCCTCAAGAACTATACTGTACGTTAGAAGCGAGTTTCAACAATAGTCGGTCCGATGGATGCCTAGATAATCGCTGCCAGACGTACACATTCGACTGATAAAATAATGGTGATAGCACAGTGACGTGCTATTACCACAACGTCTCTCCATCCCTGCTATAAAGTAGGGTTCAGCGTGGGGCGTGTATCACTGATGAACTACGTATCACTTTGACGTAGCAATCCCGAAAAACCACTAAACATTATTAGACAGGCTTATAATAGAACAAATTCTTCAACAGATCACGATTTCTGTGAAAACGTCAACTGAGAATTATCCGTTTACATTTCAGGGCCATTAAGTTCCGTTGAGGAAATTCTCAAAGCGACTAAAAACACCAACCTTTAATGACAGCCTCCGTTTTAGTTTCTCGTTTTCCTCCTGCAGATGGGACAGTATCTTTCGTTCACTTTCCAAAAGCATCTCACGTTTGTCAAGTGTGATTTTTATCTTAATGCAATCATGACAAAGAAATCTGTTTGAGAGCTAAAATCTCATTTGTTTTAAAGTCACGATTAGGTATTACCTGTTCCAGTTCGAGCACTGCAATATCCAATATCTCATTCTGATCTCTTATCTCATCAGACAGCAATTTGCTCTCGCAGCTTTCCCAAATTTTCTTCAAACTGCTAACAGTGTGAGTAGCACACTAAAATGCCTATTTCAAAATTGCACCCTCTGTGAAGTATTTCCAGTCATGAAGATGACTCTGGACTACATTTTTGTAATAATGTTTATTGGCCTTGAAACTTCGCTCTATCTAAATAAACTGGAAGACAGCGAAATATCACGATTTATTTATATCACGCTTGTCTAATCATCTAACCCGAATTCGTCATGAAAACCATTGGTCGAACAAAAAAAAAAAGCGATTGTTCTGAAATCTATCAATATTCCAGGTGTGAATATTGTAGTGATAAAGATGAAGTAAAGTTAACGTAAAGTGCTGGCACAAATTTCTCCTTGCTTATTGAGCCAACCAGCCTCTCTGGGGTCTGATATCAAAATTGTCTACGGAGAGCCTTCTCTAATTCACATAGTCTGACTAGTGCTTGTGATAGAATGTTAGATATCCCCTAGACATGATCATTTGGCCACCTTATGCTCAAGCAGCATTTGAACTCACCCGTGAGGCTATATTTCATCTTAGGCTATAAGCGTGTATAATAATGCGCATTTTATATGCATACACTGAACTTTGACATTTTAGTACATGACAAATTTTGCTCAATAACGATGCTACCTTCAATGAAAAGTCATGTGATTGTATATTTTTTGATATTCATCTGACATCACCAGATTTCTGATATTTGAGAGAAGAACTAGAGGTGCAGCAGTGTGCAATGCGTATGCTATCTTATTGCAGCACCTTACTTCTTGAACATTTTATCACTTTAACCAATACTATAGTCAAATAGACTTTTTTTGGCGTTTGGATTACATACAAAATTCCCTGTTTAGACATCTTTTGAATGTAGGATGTGAGATACCGGATCGAGGAAAAACATGTTCAACGCCCACAAAAGAAATAGGATTTTATGTTTGCTTTACGCAGTATCGGTTAGTGCAAGTATATAAATATATCTAAGAAATACTTCCATAAGAAATTTACATGACAACGCTAGTTATAGCGTATGAAATTTTGATTTACTTCTCTGATATCAGATGATGACGATGGACAAAGCTAAGATTCGAATTTTGATACCCTATTGCTGGAGGCGAGAACTTTCGATAACAGATAATGCAAAAGAGATCTGTGGTACCGAAGGCAAAAAAACTGTGAGCCATGTAATTACTGCAAAGTAGTACAAACGATTTGAAAAGAATGATCTCATTCTCGAAGACCACTTTTGTTCCGGAAGGCCTCTGCAGCGAATACACGCGCTGTTGCAGCAAGACAATCCTTAACCTCATACTGAAAAGAAGGTCAAGGAAAATTTTGATAAATCAAAGTGATTCGAGGTCTTACCTTACCCAGATTACAGTCCAGATGCTATGCCGTTCGATTAGGGCCCGATTTCCTCCGCAGTGCAACATTTTCGACGTGAACGGTGATTTACGACATTTGGTCATGTTAAGGTTTTATTTAAGGAGTTTTTCAATTCAAAACTCAAAGAATGGTAAAATGAAAACGTATTTCGAGCAGATCCGAAAGCTGCAGATCGTTGGCAGAAGATCGCCGTGGATAATAATGGTTTTTAGTTTGAAAGATAATTAAATAATTATAGGGAAGTTTGAAGGAGGATAATTAGGATAAAATCGCGGTTTTTTATTGAATTTATGCACAAATTTTAAATTTTTAACGGGTCTTAAAGATCTTCTTCCTCAACCTAATAGTTGTGTATGTTGTGTAGTACGAGTCGACCCATCGTAAGCCATTTTTTAAGCTTTCAGTGTAGGTAGAATATACCAGAAATGTCTGGTGCTTGTATCATCGGATTGACGGCCAGCGAATGCGTATAGGTCGCATCTCGAAAACAATAAAGCGCTAGTTCCGAAATTAGTTAGAGATTCAACAACTATAGCATTCAGTGGGTTCGCAATGAAGTCAAAATATCAATTGGCAAATAAACCTACGCACCAGTTCTTGGATTGCATGTAATCTTCAAAATCCTACCTCGCTTTCAACATTATTAGAAGCATGTTCTTCCGTACAGATTTCCTCAAGTTCAAAATTTGCTAATTGTTCTTTCAGACTGTTTTGTTCACTTTCCAACATCTTCTTCTGATGCTGCTGATAATGAACTTCTTTCATGAAGTTCGAAAGTGTTCCGCGAACCTTAATTGTCTCATTATACGATCGTTTAAATGAAGCGATTGATTCGGTGAAAAATGGCAGCTCACTTCACGCGCATCCGTTATGGTGGTTAGAAGCCGTTCCGCATGGTTAAGAAATGCTTCATGGCTGTCGCTCTGGAAGAAAATAGTCGTGATAGAGTCTTGCTTTTAGCAACATTGTTCGTAAATGTGCTCTAAATTATTTCAACTATCCGAATCTTGTCGGAATAAAACCCTAATAGACATTGCACTCAAGCGTCTAGAACTTCTTCCACGATGAGGAGAAGGCGACGTTAATCGAAAGCGACTCTGTTGTAGTAGAAAAGTCGATGTTAGTGCTTTCTCTAATTCATACTTCGTTCTCTGTTGATCGGTAGAGAAAAGAGTCTGGTGTTGTAATAAGGTGATCTTAGAAGAAGAGACGATGCCATAATTAAGCTCCAAAAATGTAAGGGGCATCGGCGCTGTGATGACGGAAGTTAGGTGATGTTGAAAATGGACTATGTGAATTGTGACATATATGCAGGATAGATAGCTATACAGAGTAGAATTGTAAGCGTACAAACTATAGCACATTATCGCTCCATGTTGAAGACATTTCGTATAAAAAAAAGTAGTGAGAAAAGAGTGGAATTTCGGAAAATCATCGAAAGGCCGCACGAAAATGGAGAACAACATAGGCCATATCGAAGAATTTTTGTTGAATATGCAAGTCTAAGAAGATATTTTGCAGCACGAAAATTTCACTGAGGCGGCTTTATACCTAGATTTCTGCGTGGCATCAAACAAATCATCCTTCTGTTAATGTCTATTTCGGGCGAGATAGACGATTGGCTAACAAGCCGACTTTCATTAGATCTCTTTGAGAAAAAGCAATAAGTTTCATTGTAATCAAACTTGCATAAAACTCGTGCTGAAACCTTTATTCGGCTTACGTCTGACGTTTTGAAAGCCGATGAATTCAGTCCTTTGTTGACTCACAGCCGAATTTTAGGTGTCACCGTTTAAGTGAAGAATCTCACCTGATGGGAACCCTGTGTACAGTATGGCTGGTGTTGGTACTTTACCTTGGACAATCCATCTTACAGTAGTTGGCATCATTATTAGCAAACACAAAGCACAACTAGACATAGTGGTATTTACAAAATTGTGAAACAACTATTTTTGATGTGTTACGTGACAAAGAAAGTCGGTTTTGAAATATCATTGCGCTCTCTCCCAGCTGACCACGATATCGATATCGCAGGATAGATCGCCTAGAGCGGCAAATTATTATGAAAATGTAATCAGCATAAAATGTGTTTTATGTGTGAGAGAAGATTTTGACAGTGATGACTTACAAGGCGAATACAAATAATTGTAATTAGTGGACTCGAATTATTTTCTCTCATGTAGTGGAAGATGTAAAAACGTTATTTTAAGAGAGAAACATTACGAACTTTGTGCAAGCGCAATCGTGTAAAAATTCTTGACATTTGTTCTCCTCAAATGGCAGTTGATCATTTTCAAAAAGTTAGGAATTCAACTAACATCTCGTCTGGAGGCTCCGTTGAAGTTCATCGCAAGGACCGGTCGGCAAGTTGGAATGGTTTGAATTAGGAATCACCCGTCTCTATGGAATATGTCAATCATTTTTGTTGTTTGTTCCTTGAGCTGTTTGTATCACATATCTACTTTACGGATAATCACATATCTACTCTACGGATATCTGGTGCGGTCTGTTCAAGAAATTACTCCGAGCACTTTTCTAAAGATAACGGGGAAATAGCATGATGTGATTCAGATATGGTTAGAAGAAGCCTATTCAGAAGTGATGTAAAAATAATTCATTGATTGTAGGTTTTTCTGTTCCTCCCCATTATGCCGCCTATCGAACTGAATCCGTATCAATTATAGTTATTCATTGAATATCAGTTCAATTGATAACCCCTTTGAGTAGTGGTATACCTGCGCTGGCACACGACTTTTCAAAAAACTTTTGAGCTAAGGAAACCTTTCCAAGACTTTTGGTAACTATGCGATAGCTCATACCTATGCAATATCATCCCTATCATTGCATTACAAAAGCAACATTAATATTATATATAATAATCGGTTTGCTTTTTTTTTCTGCTATGAATACTTAGAAGATTTTTTGATGTACTTCTAACAGTCTCTCGGCAACTCAAATTTCAACAATCTTATAGCCGGTATTGGTTCTACGAAATGTCACCGTAGAGCGCTCTAAGAATAAAAACAAGACCAAATTTTATGCTCTTTTTAACAAGCAGTCGTTGAACTTCCCAACGATTTCATTGGCATTAATATGGGTAAATTTATATGTTAGAGGCATTTCATCACTACTAAAAGATGAACTACTACAACGAAAACCTTAATAAAGGCATTTCGAAGTGTAAAGTAGAAAGAGTGGTAAGAAAACGGGTGAGGATAGTGCAGATGGTTAAACACGCTTTCCGGAAAAGATTAAATATTGGTTCAAGTCCCGCATGACGCCAAAGCTTTTACACACCACTCAAAATTGAAGGTATTTTTATTGAATGAAAACGATTCCTTACTCTAAAGTCCTAATTTTTCAACGAAAAGCCACATAAATGTAAAAAGAGCTCACTTTCCGCCCTCATGGTACATTTTCATCGCTTATCTGTGGAGAATGCAGTTCAAAAACACTTCCTTTACCGCGACGAACTTCCCAAAAACAAATTTATATTAAGGAAGCTTACACTATGGAGAGAAGTGAGTGTAAGAAGAGTGCGAGTTCATTTTTGTGGAGAGTACTTTTATGAAAAGAAACATAATTCTAATCTATAGCATGTTATGGCCACTAATTTAGCAAATCTTTTACTTAAGATGTTATTCCAACAATCAATATGCTATTCAGTCAACATCGCACAAAATAAGTTTGCCCTATAGTGATGCCAACCAAGAATTTATTCTTCTTCCGCAAAATTTGTGCTTCTGACAATCAACAATTAGTACATCCTAAAATAATTAATTAATAATTAATTGCCGCCTAAACAATATACCATATGAAATTCCGACTCATTCTGAACAGTCCTGATTTCGAGAGTCTAGAACGTTTACGCTGACATTTTTGGCGCGAAGAATTAGAACATTCTAAGCAAACAAAGTTCTTACATTAACTGCACGTCGTATGTTTTCACTTAGTTTTGTTTCGAGCTCATGCAACAACCTTCTCCTCTGCCAACTTTCAGAGCCACTCATTAGTATCGAAGCTGCTTTGATGCGGAAAATATCTATCCACTATCATAACAGCGGGTTCCAATTTTTGAAAGAAGGATTTCCAGGAGATAAATGGCTACTCTAATAATCTTTTACATGTGTAAATCTCGCAACACCTATTTGCACGTAAAAAGATACGAAACGCTTCATCTCATCATGAGTCGTATTCCCACTGATAATTCTCCTTCTAGCCGTAGACATTCGTTTGCTGCACTATCAGCTGCCAAGCACTCTCTGGAACATCTGATGGAGTTCAGCCGGTTTCGGCAACACAGCGCGACGCCTCCTAAAATACTTGTGGAGTGCCCATCAAATGGTAACATGATGGGTGACTGCACACTCGTCAAACACTCTCCCACCGCAGTCCTAGTATTTGAAGTGCCTACTTAAGCATAGTCCAAGCTATCACCTCCAGAGTCACTATCAGCGGTTCTCACGTTTTTTCGCAATACTCTCATCTGATTGCCAACCAGTCTCGTCATCGACGCGTATAAAAAATTAATCAACCGTGGTTTCCCGTCATCTTCTCCAGACACGACGGCTCTCCAAGGTTAGCTCTTCAAAATTCACAAATAGATGTACCAGGTTGTAATGTAATGGTACAACAAACCCACAGTGAAATATTCACTTTGGCATTAGTCTCCAAACAATATCTAAGATTAGCGAATTCACCACAGACAGCATGAAATTAACACCCTTGTGTCCAAAAATAACAATTTTTTACAATCAATTGCCTTGTAGAATGTACATTTCTTACTATATTTATTGGCCAACATATATTCTAGCAACTGTGGAATCACTATAATGTGACCTTGATGTAGCAACCGAGTAAACGCAGTGTCGATGTATTAGGCTTCGTTTATCTGGAAAGAACAGATGTATACACCCGTCTAAATTGTGAATAAAGCTATACACGTTGAAAGAATGATAAAACGAAACACCTGCATTAATTACTTCTTACTTTACTTCACTTTATTTAATCCGTCATTACAGAGCTTTTTTCTACTGTACGGATCCGAGTACTTCTACCGTTCAATATGATTTTCGTCTTCTTCTTTAAAAGCGTAGAATACTGGTTGAGCGAGTTTTCTTGCAATTTCAAGGATAGCCTAGTTATGACGGTCCGTAGGACGTTGTTCTTGACTGCCTAAGAGAGGTGGGGGTAGAACTTGGCTTGCGCGCCCCGCG